>JASANB010006098.1:0-32661 GCA_030248155.1 Sabatieria punctata | reverse complement strand
TCTTTATCAAGATGCCTGGAATGGGTAGTTATTTATTGGGTAGGTAGTCCCAAAAATACCAAATTTTCTGTATGGGTTCGGTATACCTAATAAACTGTACCTGACATATGTAGCCAGTTTACATGTCTTTCAGGCGTTTCACATTTCTTACATGCAGTTGCGGTTCAACTGGTTAACAAAGAAAATACGCTAATTCGATTTGGAGGTTGTACATAGCACGAAGATCACATCAGCCACCGAAATTCGAGAGCACGAAAGACGACGCTAAATGGAACAGAAGTGGTTGGGCTAGCCACTTTCCCTATACATACTTTTGTATGGAAGTTTCGCTTTAAATAGAAAAACTCGCTGCATCAGTCAGGGAAATAATGACATACATGGTATCGGTAATCGTATAAGGTAGCCATACCGTATATGGTACCGATTCAACTAGAAGTGATACACTACATATACGGTATCCTTTTGATCGAGGCCTCAGCTGATACCATATGGTGTCCTTCCTTCAAATCGTTAAGTAGCACCATATATGGTATCCTTTCGATCGAGTCCTCAGGTGATACCACATACCGTTCTAGTGTCTGATTGATGAACGAATTAGTATTTTATTATTTCTAATAAACTTCTGGCTAAACAAGTAGCATTGTAGGCAGTTGTGCGGCACTCCATGCTATAATGCGCCAGAGATGGTTGCCGAACAATCGTATTCCCAAGAGGTCGACATATGGGCGATCGGTCGCGTTCTCCTCGGTCTGCTGGTTGGGTATCAGCCCTTCCAAGACCCCTATGTGAAGGTATGTATGCATGGTGTCATGTGAGTGAGTGTATTAGGTATGGCCAATCGTTCTAAAAAATTCACGCTACAGCAAAAAAATTACGCTAAAACCGCCGATAACATGATAATTTACGCAAAAAACCGCACTTGATTCCATTATGTTTTTGAAAATGCTATTCGAAAGATCAACTGGTGTCATGTGAGTGAGTGTATTAGGAATGGCCAAAGGTTTTGAAAAATTCACGCTACAGAAAAAAAGAATATGCTAAAACCGCCGATAACATGATCGGAGGCGTCTGTCCAGATGAGGAACTGATGGATCGGGAGTCGGAAGAGGTGCTGTTTCGCGTTCGGTGGGAGTGGTTCAGGCAAGAAGCTCAAATCTGGGAACCCCCAGCAAATCTGCTTAAGACTAGTTTTAGGTTTATAATAGGCCTGACTTCATTGTATTTTGGACATTTGTTTGAAAGAAAGTCACGCAGTGGTCGATCTCAGCCGAACAGAAGGAGGTTTTAAAAGCCTATGGACAAAAGTTCTGGACTTCATCAGCTCTAAATGAGCATTACTTTGTTGTTGTGCTTTGTAGGAGACATGGGATAGCTTTCTTTTCTTACATGAGAGTTTTAATCTGAAATCGTGAAAGCTAAGGAGATAGCATGGTTTTCCAGTGGAAGCTTTTCCATGTATTTTCTTGATAGCAATTAGCTGGCAGCGGCTTGAAATGTTCTATTGTGTGGTTCTTATTTTCACTTAGGATTTAGCATAATTTGGCAATTGTCTCAAAATGTAGGCTAGCAATTTTGTAATGTTACAGCAAGTAGAATCCATATTTACAGTGTATAGGATGTAAACCTACGCATTACTGATTCTGCAAGTTGTTTGATGTAAACTTATATTGCTTCTGTTGTCGAATTACATGTTCGCAACTTTTACATAATCTCTTTTATAAACTTACATTACATCTGCTGTGAAATTACATGTTCGTAACTTTTACAAAAACTTTGTTGTAAACTAGCTTTACTTAAAATCTGTTGGCTTGGCATCATGGTTTCCAACCTTTTTATGTAAAGTTACCTAAAACATTTTACAGTGTACAAGCCTAGCAGGCCTAAATCGAAGACTAAAGCCAGAACCTATGCCTTAACATACCTTTTAACCTAAAACTAAGGGGTGTACCCAAAGCGTAGGTTTGAATTTGTTGCTTGTATTTGTGTTACCAAAAGATTTTCGACCACCGGTCACTGTCAGTTCCATTCTCCTTCCGTTCCATTCCGGTTCTCGTTCTAGAAAGTACATACGTAAATTGTAGTGGCCAATCATTGCGGTCGTCGATTCTACGTTATTGTATTGTTGTTCTGTTGGTGGCCTACTTGAACAAAACGCATCTTATATAAAGTTAACAAAATAAGCCACTCCATAGTTTTACTCGCTTAGAAAGAGAATAAGAAAAATGTATATTCACCAAATAACAAACTTTGCTTTAAAGTCAAATTGATGAACACTAAACAGGTATTATCAATATTCCTAGCCTTACCAAATATCTACATCTTACAGTCAGGCACTTAACGCCGTTTATGGTACCGACACCATATAAGGTGCCGGTACCATATATGGTACCGGTAGTGGTACCATATATGGTACCGGCACCATATATGGTACCGTCACCATATATGGTACCGGTACCATATATGGTACCCCCACGTTCGGGGCCTGTGGTGGCACCATATATGGTACCACCACTCCACTTACTCGAAGAGGTACCATATTTAGTGCCGGTACCATATATGGTGCCCCTACCTTCGAGCACTGTGGTGGTACCATATATGGTGCCGGTACCATATAAGGTGCCGGTACCGGTACCATATATGGTACCCCTACGTTGAGGCCAATTTCGCACTTGATTTTCTGTCATTAAACTCAATTTTCTCGTAAACGCAAGCTGATAGGCAAACGTTCCACTAACCAAAATGTAGAGCAATGATAGCTCTACGAAATTCTGCAATAAAATATGCCACTATAGGGGTTGCAAAAGAGTTAGAGCGCCAAAAGTGGCTGAAGAGTATTTTAAGAACCCGAATTTTTACATGAAAGAAAGGTGAAAAAGTTAGGCATGGGCATGGGTGGTTGGTACATGCATTCGATCAACCGAATCTGTTTTTTTCGTAAGACAATGTAAGAGGCCAACCATAAACTACAAAGTTCAGAGAAGGGTGGGGAAGTTGGTTGAGCGCCGGAAAAGATCGCAGGGTTGTGAGTTGGAATCGAAAAGAAAACGTCTCCAAAAACGTTCAGAATCGTCTGTAAATAAATTTAACACCTTTCATTTTTGTTTGAGCTACAAAGGTTTACTGTACTAGACACTTCAGTCATGACTGAAGAGTCCTCAGCCCTCTGAAAATGGGCATGCTTGACTATGTACGGGACCAAAAATTCCCAAATTGAATTTATCGCTTACTAATCGAAATTCAGACTTAAAACATGCCTAACTTTTTCACCTTTCTTTCGTTTAAAAATTGAGTTTAATGACAGAAAATCAAGTGCCTCAAGGTAGGGGTACCATATATGGTACCGGTACCATATATGGTACCGGCACCATATATGGTACCGGCACCTTATATGGTACCGGCACCATATATGGTACCACCACAGTGCTCGAAGGTAGGGGTACCATATGGTGCCGGTACCATATATGGTACCGTCACCATATATGGTACCGGCACCATATATGGTACCACCACAGTGCTCGAAGGTAGGGGTACCATACATGGTGCCGGTACCATATATGGTACCACCACAGTCCCCGAGCGTGGTGGTACCATATATGGTACCGGCACTAAATATGGTACCTCTTCGAATAAGTGGAGTGGTGGTACCATATATGGTACCGGCACTAAATATGGTACCTCTTCGAATAAGTGGAGTGGTGGTGCCATATATGGTACCGGTACCATATATGGTACCGGCACCATATATGGTACCGTCACCATATATGGTGCCGGTACCATATATGGTGCCACCACAGGCCCCGAACGTGGGGGTACCATATATGGTACCGGTACCATATATGGTGACGGTACCATATATGGTGCCGGTACCATATAAGGTACCACTACCCTCGGTACCGGTACCATATATGGTACCGGCACCTTATATGGTGTCGGTACCATAAACGGCGTTAAGTGCCTGACTGTCTTATTCAAATTAAATAGAATAGTGTGGAACAGGCTTAGAGGCCAGATAGCAGTGTCAATATCCTCTTTAAATTTATCATTAAACAATCTATCGCACAGTTCCTTGGCCCAGCAAGTGCGAAGGATTTCTTGCCAAATCCATAAGGGATAGTCTAATGGTAGCGCATTTGCAAACTGTTCTTCAAGAAACGAAAAAGTACGGTCATCGGCCACTAGTCTAACAGCGTCTTGACCAAAAACGGCAGCTTGACGTGAAGAAAACCACCGACACTGAGAATTGTGCTCTCTACCAGTCTCGGACTTTTGTTCTGGCATATTCAATGATTTCGATAGCTGTTTTAACGAGCACACTGAACAATGCTCACGCACAATGATAGTGAGAGCTTCTTGAACCTTAAAACGTAATTTTCACTACTGATGAACTAGTCTTTTCTAGACAAATCTGTAAATAAAAATACTCGTTTAAATATATTCCCAGAACAGGGTTCGCGTCAAGAAAAGCAACAGCTTTCGGAATAAACTTGAACATTATTTCGAAATCCATTTCAGGCGGGTGCGTTGACACTTCACAGGCGCGCGCCAGAAGAACACAACCCCTACTGCCAATGCAAAACGTAGTTTAAAGAAGGTGTCACCAATCAATAGTAGTTTTTATCAACGTCAGCTAAAATAATCAATTATCAACCCAACCTACTAAATAGTTAAGTATAATTCAGAAGAAAAGCAAAGAGTCTTTAAGGCAGTTCAATTGTTGAGAATCAATTCAGCCGCATCAGTTAAGGTGCTCCAGTGCGGATCGTTGACGATACCTGCCAACAAGACCAAGGCAACGTTTTTGAATTCTTCTCGTTTGGTTATGAGCTGATCCCACACTGTGGCCTCCAATACACGATTGCCTTTGCCCAATCCGCTCTTTGGCTCCCCGGCCTCCTTGCTGGACAAACAAGTGCAATACAGAGAACATATTCTCTCCTACACATTCTGGCTAGCGGCTTAACTGGCAACTGACGAACTCGATCGATCGTAAAGTGTTGAGAAAGCAGGCCGACCAGCCGGCGCGGCGTTGATAAATAGAAAGCAATTGTTTAGGGAAGATTAATCAGCACGGAAGAAGCATATTTAGCTCTTAATCAAATAAAACAATTGTTCTAGGTACCGGAGAGTGCTGCATAGGGTACCCCTCCAGATAGCGTACCCGGGGTACACTAACTGGCACTTAGTGCCGGATTGTGTACCCGGGGTACACTATTTGGAGACAGGTTTTATGTCATGGGTGTCCGAAATTTCCAACTTTGGTGGAATTTTTTCCGAAACTTTTCTTTGGAAGCCTAATTTGGCCAATATTAACTGTCCAACTTGCCTGTGAAACACCCAATTAATGGATTACTTGTGGACCACCAACCACCACCTAAACCACCACCACCGCCACCGCCACCTAATTATATTTAATTATATTTCTCTGGGCATGTGGTAAGTAAATTATAATTTAATTATACTTCAAATAAATTTACTTAGCAACAGTAGCCTGGCGTTGTCATTTAGTCACACGCACTGAATGCACCCACACAAGTGTACTCTGGGGTAAAGGCCTGGTGAGTGACCGAACCACCACCACGCCTGCTACTGTAGCGACCTGTTCGTGAGCTGTTCGAAATCATACCTATCTAGGGCAAAAACTTTTTGACCTTCAGCCTGGTTTGTCTACTACAAATAACTCACTAATTGTCGATTATGATTGGTGCTGTTATGCATATTGCCAGTCTGTTACAAATTATCCATAACCCAAAGTTTATAGTCGTCAGCAGTATCAACATACGGGCTTGGAACATAATTTAACAAGGCTTGTAGAGCCAAGACCGGATCATGCAAGTGCATAAGAAAGAAAGGAGACTCGAGAGTTGACGAGTGAACGCTAGTACGGTAAGCGTGAGCTAAATACGGTAAGCGCTCATCCCGGTTATGGAGTAAGTTGAGTAGTGACAAAAGCATAGACAAAAAGCTGCTGTCAAACATTAACCGCACATCAGTGCATACCGCCGAACTGGAACTAATTTCCTATAAAGATTTAAAACTGCTTCAGGGTTCATACGGATCAGGGTCCGAGTGCTAAAATCCCCTGACTTTCTACAAGCAAACTCATAAAACAGTAAATGTTTTCAAGCACCTAATTTTGTGATTTCTTTTGCATCGGCAGATATTTACATAAACGCTAGCATACCCAATAATTTTCTAAAAGCAAAGGGTGAATTTGGTATTCAAAACTAATCGTATTTCAACAGGCATTCCGAGTGTGAAGTTAACAAGAATTAACAGTTTCAGGGTTTGACGAGGCCTGGTTGGGCCGCAGCCTAACCAGGGCGAGAAATTTTTTGAAGAAATAGCTTTTAAAAACGCATTTAAAAGGTAGTCTTGGCATAAAATTAACACGAGAGTTTGACAAGGCCTGGTTGGGCCGCTGCCTAAACAGGGCGAGAAATTTTTGAAGAAATATCATTTCAAAAACGCACTTAAAAGGTAGTCTTGGCGTAAAGTCAACAGTAATTAACAGTTTCAGAGTTTGACGAGGCCTGGTTGCGCCGCTGCCTAACGGGGCGAGGAAATTTTGAAGAAATAGCTTTCAAAAACGCATTTAAAAGGTACGGCGTAAAATTAACAGGAATTAAGTTTCAGAGTTTGACGAGGCCTGGTTGGGCCGCCCAACCAGGGCGAGAAAATTTTTAAAAATCCCTATAATTTTCCCTGACCAGATCTGAATTTCCCTGACCAGATCTGAAATTCCCTGACCATTTTTGAATTCCCTGACTTTTCCCTGACCCGTATGAACCCTGTTCTTATCAATTTGTAATGCAAGAGTACTCAGAGAAGATTTTTTCGAACACGAAAAAAGAGAACACAAAAGGTTACCAGCACCTCACTGTACACAGCGTACGACAGACACAGCTTACATACAAAAATCACAGACGGAATGGCACAGAGAGCACAGTAGCTACCGGCGGCTGGACCGGTCTGAAAGGCAGTGCTGGACGCGCAACCACAGGAACCGGCGGCGGCGGAGGTTTGGCTTTCGGCTCCTCCAGCTCGAACAGAAATTCCAACTCAGATCGATTCAGACCACCGAAGTGTTGGTTGGAGGCTGCCCTAAACCAAACTGCTTTGTTTGAATGGGAATAGAGCAGACGCAGAAAACCAGTACCCGCTCATCACGTTCTTTGCCAACTCCAGCTTCTGCTTCTGGATCTCCAGCACGCGATCCTCTATCGTGTTTTTGCATATAAACCTAAAAAACGTTTACAGTTACCAGTTGCAGTTGCACCGTTGGACCAAACAATTCAATAGACTGACAGTTTAGACTGACACACAATTTATACGAATATTCAACAGGGTCTGTACAGTAGACCTCCCGGACTATCCGCGCTCCTAAACTATTTTTCAAACCTCTCCGATTTTTATGGGAAGCAATTTCAACTGTTTTACATTTCAGAGACAAAACGTTGTCGCTAAAACAGCGATTATTAACTGCAGTTGAGTCGGAATTATCGTGTTTTACAAAACCAACGATCGTCATACATGTGCCGGAAAAAATCAGGAGGGATATACATACGTATGAGCTCAGTGACCCAGAGCCCCAGTCCCAAAACTCAAATCAGCACAGCGCTAGAAGAAAGAATGTACATACTTGTGAATAAAAACTTCCTTATTCTGCCCCATCCTGTGGATCCTGCCACACGCTTGCTCTTCCAGTGCCGGGTTCCTAACACACACGACAGTGAGTCATTTTACAACAATGATTAATACACACACAGAGACAGACAGACACAGAGACAGACAGACACAGAGACATACCAGTGCAGATCGAGCAGGAAGAGATGATTGGCTCCGGTTAGATTGAGACCGACGCCTCCGGCCCTCAACGCCAACAACATGACTGCCGGTCCTCTGCCCACTTGGTTGAAACGATTGATGCGCTTCTGTCGGTCACCGATCGGCACGTCTCCACTGATTCTGGTAAAGGGCAGACCGACCTCTTCCAGGTGACCCTCGAGTATGCTCAGCAGCTGGACCCACTCACTCACGATTACACTGAAGCACAGACACATACCTATTCCGTCTCTACAGGGGCTTACCGCTCGCTCCGTTAACATTTAGGCTCAACTACAGCTGAACATTTTTACAAGCAATTTCGGCGATTTCTTTGCTTAAACCTATTGCGAAAATTTGGTTCCCAGAATCAGGGATTCGTCTTGCCGCTATGGAGTCAGTGAACACCTCCAAAAGCGCTCTGCTATACGTAAGGGAGGTAGGCTAAGTATCTGCCGGACTGTAATACAGTGCAAAAGAATAAACTCTGACCATTTATCGTTGGAGTCCTTGTTGCAGCAGATTTTCTCTACCTCCTCCATTAGGGCCCGGATCTAAAAGCTTACAAGTTAAACAAAGTCGAGAAACAAAACAAGAAAAGTAACAATGCAACTCAATTGCATTTCCTTTTTGCAGCTTTCACACATACATGGGCCGGGGCGTTTGCCCAGTCCCCAACTTGGGCTCGACCCCCCCCCCCCAAACGACCCCACCCACCCACCTGAAGCCGACTTTTGTTCCTGACCCTCCCACCAAAATCGCCGCGACCCCCCCCCAAACCGGCAGGCCCACCCCCAAATTTTCGGATTTTGACTACCCCCAACCCATTTTTCCGGCCCATGTATGCTTTCACAGCTTGCTCTAACCATGGACGACTAGTCGTCCATGCTCTAACAGTCCGTCAACTTAAATTATGTACTTGGCTATTACTCCTATAGCAGGGGGTCTGGCGTTCTCGGGTGGAAGCCCAAAATCGCCTATTTTGCATTAAAAAAGCAAACATTTTCTCCCTCCCGGAGGATTCAGTGAAGGATGGCCGGTCGAGGGGTATTGGCCGGCGAGGGAACAGGTAAATCACACCGTAATCCCAGGCCCAACATACATGTGTAACAGGTCATCCGCCGAAGGGGAGGGGCATACATGTAACAGGTCATCCGCCGAAGGGGAGAGGGGGTTGGGGGGTCTGGCGCCGGCCGGGGGGTCTGAGCCAAAATTTTGGGAGGGGGTTGGGCACTAAAAAACGCTCAAAAACCGAAAAAATCGCAATTTTTAGGCTAAAAATCGTCAAAACTCGCTAATTTGAGCTAAAATACAGATAAAAAGTGCTGTTTTACAGGCGATTTTGGCAATTTTTGTGTCTAAAATTGCAAAAAATCGCAAAAATTGCTGAAAGGAAAAACCGTCTCCTCGGGGAAGGGATGTCCCCATCCGGGGCGTCTGGCCTAAGTCGGGTAGGGGTAGACCCCTTGTTACATGTATGATGCCATACGGCAATGCACAGTCAACTTTGGATAAACATAGTTTCTGTGCTAAATTAGCCACACTCAGACATGGGCTAGCATTTCGGCTGAGGGGGGGGGCAGAATTTTCAATTCCTGAGGGAGTGGTAAGCAAAAAAGTCCGATTTTTTTGTTGAAATAAGGTTTTTGGCCTATTTTTCATTGAAAAATAAGAGCTCATTTACACCTAATCCAGGCATATTTTTATCAAAATTTTCTATACAAAATTCTTCCAAAAAATTGCTGAGGGGGTAGCGGCCGGCTGAGGCGGGTAGGTCAGACCCCTCAGCCCCCTTTGCCCATGTCTGGCCCAGACTCAAGATTGACAACGCATAGCTAGGTAGGGGTGACAGCTAGGTATGGAGCAAGTTGCTGCATGACAAATCCAGATCCAACAAGTGCAACTACGACAGTTAAGGTAAATAAGTAAAGTGAAACATTTAACACTCAGTCAAAGGAAGTGTGATTGGAATTGGACTCCACCACAGAAAGGGTCAGTATAATTTCAATACAAGTTAAATTTAGGCCCCCGCTTCTTTGGGGCATTCAGTTCACAAAATAGTACTTATTAAAGATACTAACTAATAAGACAGTCAGGCACTTAAGCACCGGTGCAATCTGCTACCACTACACTCTCCGAACGGGGGGCAGAGATGAGCCAGAATTCATCTGAGGGGGTGGTAAATTTTCAAATCCTGAGTGGGGCTGAGGGGGTAGCGGCGGCTGACGGGGCGGTTGAGGAAATGGTAAGCGAGAAAGTCCGATTTTTGGCTAAAAGAAAGATTTAGGCTTATTTTTCGTAAATAGATTAAATTAGCTATTCTGAGCTCATTTACACCTAATCTAGACACACTTTTATCATAATTTTCGGGGGTAGCGGCGGCCTGATGTGGGTCAACCCCTCAATCCCATGTCTGCGTGGGGTACCAATTATGGTAGTCCGGTACCAACGTAGGTACCGACGGCAGCATACAGTACATGGTACCGGTACGATAAATGGCACCAGTACAATAAAGGAAATGTTAAGTGGTCAGTATAGAATTACCTTGGTACTGGCGTAGGATGCCTTGAACATTTGCTCCACCCGTTCTTCCTTGTTCAGCTCCTCTATGCAGTCTGTCAGGCTTCCTATTTTCGACAGCTCGGCCAACTCCGTAGTAATCTGCGCAGAACTCTCGCCGTCAATATTGGCGTCCTGCTTTAGCGCTTGCATGTCAAACTGCTAAAAGAGAACTGAGAATAATAATAATATTCAGCTGTCCTATCTAACCTGTTTAGTGAGCGCCAGATGCACACAGGCCTGTCTGAGTCTGAGGAGCATGGCCAGAATGGAGGTGATGTTCGTCCGATCGTGCGTTTCCAAAATGGCGCGCACACGAGATCTAAACAAATGCCATTGTCAATGATTGGTCCTAGCCACTGACTGACTGGCAGCAGGCAAACCTTACGCATCATACAAACAAGTGATCGGCCATTGATGTTAAGGGGATTGAGTCCGGATTTTAACACTGATAGAAATTCTAAGTGCGAAAAAACATTCTAAAAATTGCTTCCCAGAAAAATCATCTTGAGCAGAGGGGTTCCTGTAGGTTTGGCTCTTGTTGGTGGGGGTACCTTAGTCGATCAGACCTTAGTAAGCCTCCCTTCACCTGTTGGACTAAACAACCCAAAAATGCTACCGGGCGCAGTCTTTCGCTGCCTAATCATCTTGGTTGGCGTCTGGGTGCGGCTTTCCCCTCACCGGATACTGGCCCAACCCAAGGGTTTGCCAAGCCGGCCAACCACTTCCCAAACTTCGCTCAGCTTGATGTGATGAGTTCTGTTGTCCTTCTCCTGGTGTTGCTATCTAGAACAGAGCTTTGTAATCAGGTCAAAGGTAGCAATATAACACGCCAAAGGTTAAACGCCAAGTAGAATCAAAAGTAGACTAAACCTATCCACTGGTACCTATACTTTCACCTAGAGACACTAAACTCTAAAATAGAACATCAACATGGCCACAACATCAATCAGCGCTAACCTAAACCTATCCACTGGTACCTATACTTTCACTTAGAGAATCTACATGGCCACAACATCAACCAGAGTTGAGAGCCAGGCGAGTTTTGGGGTACACAATCAATCACAGTGTAGCCCAGCTTTCAGCCTTGGCCACAAAATCAACCAGCGCAGAGAGCCGGGAGAGATTCGGGGTAAAGCACAAATCAGTGTAGAGTTTTGGGGTAAAGCACAAATTAGTGTATTTTACTCGCAATCAATCACAGTATAGCCCTGCTTTCAGCGTTGGCCACCACATAGCAGCAGTGCCACGAGCGCTGAGAGCCGGGCAGGCAAGTTTTGGGGTAAGACACAATCAGTGAATTTTGCGCCACAAATCAGTGTAGAGTTTTGGGGTAAAGCACAAATTAGTGTATTTTACTCGCAATCAATCACAGTATAGCCCTGCTTTCAGCGTTGGCCACCACATAGCAGCAGTGCCACGAGCGCTGAGAGCCGGGCAGGCAAGTTTTGGGGTAAGACACAATCAGTGAATTTTGCGCAAAGCACAATCACATAGTACAGCCCAGCTTTCAGCCTTGGCCACAACATCAACCAGCGCTGAGAGCCGGCTGGCCAAGTTTTGGGGTAAAGCGCACACAAAAACAGATACCTGTAAGAGCGGTAGCAGCAGTGCAACCAGGCTGAGAGCCGGGCGGGTAAGCTTTGGGGTAAAGCGCACACAAAAACAGATACCGTGGTGCAATCAGTGAATTTTGCGGAAGGCACAATCACACTCGCCAGCCCAGCTTTCAGCCTTGGCCACAACATCAACCAGCGCTGAGAGCCGGCTGGCCAAGTTTTGGGGTAAAGCGCTCTACTCGCAATCAATCACAGTATAGCCCTGCTTTCAGCGTTGGCCACCACATAGCAACAGTGCCACGAGCGCTGAGAGCCGGGCAGGCAAGTTTTGGGGTAAGACACAATCAGTGAATTTTGCGCAAAGCACAATCACACAGTACAGCCCAGCTTTCAGCCTTGGCCACAACATCAACCAGCGCTGAGAGCCGGCTGGCCAAGTTTTGGGGTAAAGCGCACACAAAAACAGATACCTGTAAGAGCGGTAGCAGCAGTGCAACCAGGCTGAGAGCCGGGCGGGTAAGCTTTGGGGTAAAGCGCACACAAAAACAGATACCGTGGTGCAATCAGTGAATTTTGCGGAAAGCACAATCACACTTGCCTTGGCCAAACCAGCGCTGAGAGCCGGGCGGGTAAGCTTTGGAGTAGAGCGCACACAAAAACAGATACCTGTAAGAGCGGGGGCAAGCTTTGGAGTAGAGCGCACACAAAAACAGATACCTGTAAGAGCGGGGGCAAGCTTTGGAGTAGAGCGCACACAAAAACAGATACCTGTAAGAGCGGTAGCTGCAGTGCAACCAGCGCTGAGAACCGGGCGGGCAGCTTTGGACTAAAGCGCACACAAAAACAGATACCTGTACGAGCGGTAGCTGCACTGCAACCAGCGCTGAGAACCGGGCGGGCAAGCTTTGGAGTAAAGCGCACACAAAAACAGATACCTGTAAGAGCGGCAGGCACACGTTTTTGGCTAACCACACACAGCAGGTAAAGCACACACAAAAACAGGTACCTGTTTTTACATCCCCATGCCACCACACGTTTTTGGCTAACCACACACAGCAGGTAAAGCACACACAAAAACAGGTACCTGTTTTTACATCCCCATGCCACCACACGTTTTTGGCTAACCACACACAGCAGGTAAAGCACACACAAAAACAGGTACCTGTTTTTACATCCCATGCCACCACACGTTTTTGGCTAACCACACACAGCAGGTAAAGCACACACAAAAACAGGTACCTGTTTTTACATCCCCATGCCACCACACGTTTTTGGCTAACCACACACAGCAGGTAAAGCACACACAAAAACAGGTACCTGTTTTTACATCCCTCCAGGTCGGCAGGCTGAGCACATCGGCAGCAAACCTCGCAGAGCCACCATACCGCCGCACGTTTTTGGAAAACACACGCAGCAGGTAAAGCACACACAAAAACAGATACCTAGAACTAAAATTATATAAGTACGTATTTTAAAACTTCACGTATTTTAAAACTTCAATCACTGTAGAGTGCACAGCCCATTCTGGTTGCTCAGGAGTGATGGCACAGAGCGTAACCGGCCTGACGACTCGATCGGCAGCCACTTTTCTGAGAGCACCTTCTCCAATTGGGCATCTTTGTGTATAGCAGACAAAAACACCTTAACATTTATAAAACAAAAATTATAAATAATTTTAAAACTTCAATAGCTTGTAAATTTGTCACTAGTATAAAAAATTAAACAGCAGTACCTTTTTCACTGTAGAGTGCACAGCCCATTCTTGTTGCTCAGGAGTGATAGCACTCAAGCGTAGCCGGCCTGACTACTGATCGGCAGCAACGTTTTCTGACACAGTCTTCTCCGATTGGGCATCATCATAATCGCCTAGGTACCCACACAACCTGGCCAGGTTTCAAAGGCAGTTTCAATTCCAAACACCCTAAAAACCTCCTAGAAACTCCTAAAAATTTTTGTAAATCCTAGAAAAACTCCTTTCCTAAGAAATCGCAAAAAACTCAGAAAAATCCCAAAAATCAAAAACCCCATCCCAGATTTTTAAAAAACTCCAGAAAAACCTAACTCCAATCCCAAATCAAAAACTCCTAGATCTAGAACGAAAACTCCTAACCTGGCAACCTTGCCTCGGCTGTCACGGAAGGATTGCACAGGAAGCCACTCGCTGAACGTGATGAGCGGCCTACTGTTATTTTACTAGTGGATTTTTATTTTACTATTTACTAAATTTACTACAAATTAAGTCCTTCAATTTAATTTTAATTTTTGCTTTACTACCAAGCAGCTCCGATTTTACTAATTTTTGTTTTACTAATAATTTTACTAATTTTACTACTATTTTACTACCATTTTACTAGTCATTAGGTGCAATTTTGCATCAATTATGCCAAAATTTTATGAATAATTGATGTTGGTGCCAAACGGTTGCTGAATTTAATCACGATATAAAGTTCTCCAGAATTTTATAGACTAAAATGCGTGAAATTTGGCTGGTCAAAGTACATCCAGACATATTTTATTGCAAAACTGATCAAGATTTTGGGTCGAATTCACCAAAAACTAGTAAAATAGTAGTAAAATTTTTATTTTACTATTGACGCCGTTTGGTAATTTAATTTTATTTTTACTTTACTATTCGCTCTTAATTTTACTTTTTACTATCATTTTACTACTAGTAAAATACCACTAGTATTACTAATTTTTGTTTTACTATACTATAGTAAAATAACAGTAGAGCGGCCAAGCTTATTGATGCACGAGCCCACACAGCTGACTTGTCTTCAACCACGGCAGTAGGTGCGGCTTCTCTCGCGAACAGCTGCAAACGAGAACGTGTGCACGGTTGCACATAAATAAGCAACAGTACCAGGGCAATGCCTAGCCACAGCGAGCAGCTGGCCTGGCAGGAACGGAGGCTGACTGGTTCGCAAACTGGCAGAATGATTTTTCACGGCTGCGCGCCCCTTAAATAGAGGTCGGCCTCACAGTTCTGAGCGATAGCCTACTATAGGGAGGGGTGACCGCCTAGCAAAACACTACTGCATGCAAATATTTCTTATCTACAGTAGTGCTGACCTTGCCTGGCCGACATCAAACGCCATTCTAAGCGAGCCGGGAATTTCGAAAAAAATCAACACACGGGTCTCAGCGGCCAACTCTCCGTGAGTGGTGAGCAAATCTGAAAAGCTGAACTCACACTCACACGTAAGGCTAATTTGTCTAAGGGGTGCTGGGTATGCTAAACTGCGCTAGAACACTAGCTGAGCGTCAAACCTGCGCGCCGTACAACGCCATTATTATTCGAACCTCTGGTGTCGCATTTAGCAACTATTCTAATTATTGCGGTGCCAGTGAAATGTGTATTAAATCTTTATGCACATTAGCAAAGCATAACGAATCGCTTAATACATTGTTTCTTGTGTTTCTTCATTGACTAAGAATGTATATCAGACAGAATAGTGTAAATAGTCTCTTTCAGCAGTAGTCTTAAACATTGCGGATATAGATAAGCGTTCAAGTTCATTCAGTGTTAGTAGTACGAGTGTTAAGAGCCAATGCACGTAAAAAGGGTAAAACACCTGGAAGACATGTAAAGTAGCTATGTCAGGGATTTGGACCAAGTGGTGTTTTTTAGTTAGTATAAGAGTAGAAACGACCACGTGCGAGACGGTTTTTGCATATTCCTTCATACAGCAGAGTTATGACATTTTTTAGTGATTTTTGCTCCAAAAATCGTTTTCGCCCATAACTTTCTAACCAGTGGTCCAACTTTAACCGCGAATACATCAAAAGATGTGTCTTTCTTCGTAGAATCTCCTGATAAAATCTCAACTCCAT
The DNA here is from genome assembly GCA_030248155.1 of Sabatieria punctata. Taxonomy (NCBI): domain Eukaryota; kingdom Metazoa; phylum Nematoda; class Chromadorea; order Araeolaimida; family Comesomatidae; genus Sabatieria; species Sabatieria punctata. The sequence continues at coordinate 16,888 of JASANB010006098.1, read as the reverse complement.
TGCTTTTCCCCTCTCGAATTATTCTCGAAAAATCGGTCAAAAAGACTCCAACTTTGAGGTCATTTTTCTCGCTTGGAGGTGCCTACCTAGAGGGGTCATCTGGTGGACCTAATAGAGCAACACCTGTACTATAAGAATGTAAAAAAATTATCATGGGCATTTTTGATTTGCGCGAAAAAAAAATTGAGCTCAAAGTTTCGAAAAGTGTCAACACTTTCTATAGAGTGTATCTACGTTTTGTCACTATGTAAGCAGATATGTTATGTTTTTTGAAGCTGTTTACGGCTAGTTGCAGTGACTAAGCAACTAATCCGTGCTTTAAACTGAGCGCAGTGTTCATGGGAAAGACCGGCAGCAGGATGTAGCGGCGCTCTTAGTGTTGAGCATACTGATGCATGCGTATACGCATTACGCATATCATTACGCAAAGTACGCATTGCGTTTCAGAATGCGTATACGCATACGCATACGCATACGCATTTGAATTTCATTACGCAATATTATTACGCATTCTACCAAAAGTTTGCATATTTTTGCGTAATGCGTATTGGGTCTGAAAAATAGCTACCTTCTCTAATGTCTTGCAAAAAATTTAGTTCAAATTGTTACCTAATTGTGGTTATTCTTCATGTTTTTAGTGTGAGGTGAGGGTACCAGGAATTTTCTGAGATATTTTGAAGCTTCAACTAAGTTTTGCTTGCTACTATTTAAAAAAAGAGGCTTAGTTTTGAGAGGACAGGAATACTGTTGTTTGGGTATGGGATTTTCAGGAATCGGTTCGGTATGGGTAGGTATTTTTCGGCATACCCAGGAATCGGTTCGGTATGGGTAGGTATTCGCAAAAATACCGGTATACCGGTATTTATTCGGTATTTGTTGAAAATGTTTTACGAAGTCAAAAACTGAATTTCCCATTTACAAGGCCATGGAATTTCTCATTTCTAAGGTCAGAGGCTAGAAAATTCAGCACAATCAATGGGATTTGCACTTTTCTTTAGGAACTTTTTGAAATTATTTTCGGTTTAATTGGAGTGAAACCCGTTTCAATAATTAATTTTTGCTAAGAGAAATGTTTCCATTGTACTGTAGATTTTAGGCCTGCTAGTGTGTACAGCATGGAGATCTAACGACCAGTGACAAAATGCGGGCTATTCTGTTGCTTGTGAATGTACTGTACATAAAGTACGTGCATTGAGAGGAGACTTGATTATTATGGAGCAGTGTGAAGTTAAGCCAAAACTAGACCAACGCTTTCTAATGACAAAACAAGTTTGGGACAGGGAGTAGGGTCATAGGACTAAAAATCATTCAAATTCGATATTTTGAAGCGATATCGTAATAGAATGTGTTTCTGCATGCTCCAAAACACAAAATTACAAAGAAAACATTGTGATCATAGGGAGTTTTCGATAAAAATTGCACTAAGCTGGACAAAAAATACCGATTCCCAAATACCTGGGTATTCCCAAAATAATCGGTATACCCGGTATGGGTATTCATTAAAATACCTGGAATCGGTAGGTATTTATTGGGTAGGTACTCCCAAAAATACCCATTTTTCGGTATGGGTTCGGTATATCCAATCAACAGTAGTTCTAGGCCGGCACGTGCGGGTATATGGTTCACAGCTGCGCGAGAGAGCGAGACTGTTTGCATTCGTTCACTCTACCTAGTAAGAACAGTCGTTGAGCAGTCGTTCGTTCCCTAGCTTCCTTGTACTGTTATTTTACTAGTCGATTTTTATATTACTATTTACTAAATTTACTACAAATTCAACCAGTCAATTTAATTTTAATTTTTGTTTTACTACTAGGCAGCTCCGATTTTACTAATTTTTGTTTTACTATTAATTTTAGTAATTTTACTACCATTTTACTACGATTTTACTAGTCAAAAAGTGGAATTTCGCATCAGTAATGCCAAGATTTTGTGAATAATTGATGTTGGTCCAAATAGTCGCTAAATTTGATCGTGATACAAAGTTCTCCAGAAGTTTAGAGAAAAAATGTGTGAAATTTGACTAACAAAAGTGCGCCCACACATCTTTTATTGCAAAATTGATCAAGAATTTAGCTGGAATTCACCAAAAACTAGTAAAATAGTAGTAAAAATCCCATTTTACTATTGACAGCCTTTGGTAATTTAATTTAATTTTTACTTTACTATTGGCTTTTAATTTTACTTTTTACTATTATTTTACTACTAGTAAAATACCACTAGTATTACTAATTTTTGTTTTACTATACTATAGTAAAATAACAGTACTTCCTTGCCCCATCTGAAAAACAAACCTGAAAAAATGCCCATCCGTACCAGTTGATACGCTGTGGCCATTGGTTTGGCCTATCCATATTACCTTCAGAACTTTGAAGTGGCCTCCTACCAACAGGCCTTTTCCATCAGGGTACAGGGCGAATCTACTTCAAACAAGTTCGGAATGCAGCTGAAGCTGCCTATAGACCGATTGGTTTTCTTCATGAATCTGTTAGATCAGGTATGTTTATATTATTTTAATGCAGTCAAGCAATAATCGAGGGTGCCGCGGCAGCGGCAACCGGTCGAGGTTGCCGCGCCAGCGGTCTCCCTATTATGCGCGTTTTCGGTTTTACTGTTGCATTTTTACGTCATATTGCGTAATCGTAATGGTTATTCAAAGTACCGTATACGGTAATGGTATTGATTCAGGCAAGGCGGGAATTTGATTTGTTGTAATTTGGTTTAGTTGTCTGTGGGCGGTTTACACGAATATAGCAATGCTAGCCGGTATACTTTTTTACTAGAAATAATAAGAAACAATGATAATGATAATACTAATAATCGTTATATCATCACTGTCGTCTCTGTTAGTATAATGTTGTTGGACCGGGAGTTTGTGTTGTATTGTGGTCGGACGGCTTTGGTTGTCGTGGTTTCTGTCGAAAATCGCTTGTAAATGGTGAGTCGGTAATCGGGTTGAGGAGACGGATTAGTATGATGGAGTCGGTTGCGCCTGTAAACGCAGTGTAGTGACTGATACAAGTATCAAGTTCAGAGAATACGTAATAAGTTGACGAAATTAGTAAAAGAAGGACATATAAAGCTATGTTAATATTACAATGATCGAGTAGTTTTTTATGCGAATGGCTAAATATAGTTCGCAATAGTTTGTACGTAGAAGGGAGATATTACACCGATGGGATAGTGCAGACATGGCTCTTGATGTTTGGGCTTTGAATGCTTCAGTAGCAAAGGCAATCCGAGTATCCATAAGCGTTTCTTCTGAACAGATAATGCTGAAAAAGGTAAAACAAGTACAGTTAGAGTTCTACAAGTGGTGACCAATCAATCGTGACCAATTGATAGGTAATCTTTGAGACAGATTTGTCTGACATTTTGTTTGAGTACGGCAGTTCTAGAGATGAGACAATTTGTTTTACGGATGATGATGAGACACCGGCAGTAGGAGATTGTGGCGTTGTGTGTTGTTTGGACGGCTTTGGCTGTAGAAGATTTGGCGGTGGAGACGTAGGAGGATCGGATTTGTGCGATTGGAGTCTGATATGGTGGCGTTGTATCTAAATGAAAGAAATGAAAATAAAATGAATGACATATGAAAAATCAACAACAGTAGATTGTCATCAACCTTATCACTACACAACTGGTGCTAACAATTGAGGCGGCTAGGTAGGCAGGGGCCGCTGGATAGTGAGCGTCCAATCAATGGATAGGTACCGACTTTGAGTAGGCAAACCGCCGCGGCTCAATGTTTAGCAAACGAGTGCATCGAACTTTTGTTTAGGCAAACTCTAGCACTGACCGGCGGATGGTTTCTCTAATCAAAAGTTGGGTGCACTGGTCTTTTTCTGAGCACTGACGGGTGGCCGGGTTGCTTCATCAAAAGCTGTCTGACTGAACTGCTTTCTTCTAAAGACTGACGGGTGACCGCTTTGCCTAATCAAAAGTTGGATCCGCTGCTTTCTTCTAAGCACTGAGCGGCGGCGGTTCGTCTAATCAAAGTGAGGGTGCTCTGTTTTCTTGTAAACACTGACCGGTGGGGCGGACCTTGCCGGGCGTTGGGGCAGTTTTGTTGGGCGGACCTTGCCTTTCCGGTAACAGGCAGATTGAGTGAATGAGGTGATATCACGGCCATGGCCAAATTGGCAGGCGCCTGCCCGAAAGCGGTGACCTATAACAAGTTACATTATCAGACACCATCTAGTAACAAGTAACTGAGTTACAGCCATACATGGGCCGGAAAAATGGGTTGGGGGTATAGTCAAAATCCGAAAATTTGGGGGTGGGCCTGCCGGTTTGGGGGGTCGCGGCGAGTTTGGTGGGTGGGGTCAGAAACAAAGTCGGCTTCAGGTGGGTGGGTGGGGTCGTTTGGAAGGGTCGAGCCCCAGTTGGGGGTGGGCAAACCTCCCGGACCCCCCGCGGCCCATGTATGGTTACAGGTGGTAGCTTTTGAAAGTAGTCATCGTATTGGCCGAACAGGTCGTCGTATTGGCGATATTTGAGATACATGGCGTTGAATTTGCGGAAAATGGTTTCGGCTTGGTTGAACATGCCTTGCACAAATCTGTCAGCTTTCTTGTGCAAGCCAACAAACTTGAACGGTTCAACCTCATCTTCTCTCTTTCCAGCTGGAAATCTTGGCCAAAAGCACCTGTCGGTCTGCTGCGTGTGAGGGCTGCGTGATTTGGTGATTTGTGGCTTTGCAAGAAGGTCTGGCAAAACATAGTGCTTTACACAGAGACAGTCGGGCCGGCTAGGTAGGCAGGGGCCGCTGGATAGTGAGCGTCCAATTGATGGATGGGCACCCCACTTTTGAGTATGCTACGCGGACGCCGCTCAATGTTTATAACAAACGAGTGCATCAAACTTTTGTTTAGGTCAACTGAAGCACTGACTGGCTGGCGGATGGTTTCTCTAATCAAAAGTTGAGTGCACTTCTCTTTTTCTAAGCACTGAGGGTGACTGCTTTGCCTAATGATGAAACATTGCCTGAACCGGTTTCTTGTAAAGACTGATGGGTAAAGACAGACAAAAGCGCCAGTGAATTCGATGATGGAGAAGACGGACGGCACGTCAAATTCCATACCATCTTACTAAAAGGCAGCGCACGCAGCAGCCAATACAAAAGTGTGAAAGCAGGGCGGCAGAGGCCTGCATTCATTGCAGGAAGCTTTGCCGCAAATGATTTACAACCGGTTTTGGTCAGCTGGCTCACCCTTGCCCTCCTAGGCTGCTCAAGCAGCTGGACAACGAGTCTAAACTTGTCGCCATTCAATTAAGAACGTGCAGCGCGCCCACAAAAACCGAGAACACGCAGAATTTCAGCGATACATAAGACAAAAAATGAATCGAGAAAAAGTCAGAAAAAAGTTTAGTTAGTCTTTTGTTGCTCGTCGCTAGTATAGCGCTCGAAAGCATGCTGATTTTGTCTATAATGATCACTCGGAGTTGGGTGTATGAAGCTCTATAGCATTCCGGAGGTTCGGACACTGGTAACGTTCACAATGACTGAATGATCTGCTATCCCGGCCATGGTCAAATTGCCAGCCGGCTGCCGGAAAGCGGCGAAGTGTAACAAGTTACATAATCGCACAACATCTAGTAACAAGTAACTGAGTGAGTTACAAGTAGCACCCCGATTCTACATCTTTAACAAAGATGACCGAATCTGTTATCAGACAACTGCTTTTGACTTCTGTATTATTGTTTTGCACATCAAAACACCAGCACATCCACAACTAATGACTGCATCCTACCTCAGATTACATGTTCTCCTCATATCCCTTATTTCATCGATTATCGGAAGATTTCCCCCGCAACCGCACCTAGAAAAGTTGCTATAAAACTCATGCCCACAGACGCACATTACCGCGCGACCGGGAAAATTTGTACAACTGCCCTAGCTACAGAATAACCACAGTTAAAAACATTGGGGTCCAACCCCCAGTACTTTAACTCGCTTTAAACGACAATTTTCACTATGGCAAAAATAGGAAAAAAACAAGTTTTCTAGCTCATCTTAAAGATAGCTGCGAATTTTTCTGTGCCAGTAGGTCTACCTTAGTCGAGATCCCCTCACTAAACCAATCGTAGGATTCTAATCCGTGGACGCATCGCATATGCATGCGCAAGAACGAGTCGCTAGATATAACAACTAGCTATCCATTAAGCATAAATATAACAAACTTCGTCCAAACCCGAGCACTTTAGCCCGCCAAAACCAAAAATTAGTGAAGAAAGATCTACACTAAAAACACTAATCTGCGCATTTGGTAGTCATGCCAACTTTTGAAGCATTCGGAGAATGGAAAATTCGAAAATATGTAAAATAAGGAAATGATCATTACGAACTTGGCAATTTGGAAAACATGCACAATAAGAAAAAACTTATGCGACGAAAATTTGGCGCGGCTGACAGACAGACGACCATGAATTGGTCTTTGGCTTTTCCTGCCGAAATGTAGTTTTCAATTTAGTTCAATTTCAACTTAGTGTACTACTGTACAGTGTAACCCCGCTGAGTATTATAGGATACACAGAGTGTCAAGCCAAACAATGATGTCCTCCTCTTCAGTCCAGATCAAACTAAGCAAGACAGGAAAAAATCCCTCAGGGGAGAGGCTATCATTGTCTGGCACCTTGTCTTACTACTTGAATTTACCGACATACCGTAGTAGACAGATATTGTAGTCCTAATCATACAACAGTAAATACAGTACCTGCCCATCCACATTCGACTCTGTCTTCCGGGTTCACGCTGCAAGAACCTAAAACATGCAAAGTCTTCAATAAGCAACCGCGCGTTTCCGACAGTCAAACAACCGAGCAAGCCTCATTGAATCCATCCTTTCAAGAGTTTCGGCGCTTCTAATAATACTTTTTTGGATCGGAAGCTTATCGATGGCGTACTACAGCATAAACAAAAAACATCCCATTTTTATCCCTAACTTAAGCTTATCGATCTGGCTGAAATTTTCACAATTTATTAACAAGACAATTGGACATATTTAGTTACAATTTACTTATAATTTTCGTTATTTTAGTAAATTATTTTTGTGGAGGTGCAAGCAAATTAAAAACTAAGTAAATATTCCTGAACTAATTTACTTGACAATAGTAGTTTCGGGGGTTACCCTCTAGCTAGAATTAGAAAGGCCTAACCCCTCACCCCGGCACAGTTTAGGCAAATCGCTAATTTTTAACCTAAAATCCACTTAAATAGTGGTTGGTAACCGAATTTGGCGTTTTCGCTGCTGATATTTAAGATAAATCGGCGTTTTTACTCAATCAGAAGATTTAAGGGAGGAAATAGGCGCTTACTAGCGGAAACATGCCGGACAACCCAATAGCTGAGAAGGAGCAACAAAATACGAAGCATATCTTCGACTGAGTGGAATAAGGACGGACAAAAAGAGACCAGCCTCCACCACACGCGAGTACGCTGCTATGAAGACTCCAACGGCCCGTCCTTTTATGTGCTCCCTCCTGCCGTGCCCAGAGGTCACAGGTCAGACAGCTTTTGTCTGGCATAAACAGCTCAGACGCCTTCTTATCTGGGTAGGACTCGTCGCGCGCCAAAAACAACTAATATGTATGTATTGCCTTTCGGCCATCACTTAAGATGAATTTTACGAGAAAGTCAGCTTAGAGGGGGGGGGCAAGCAGGGTCATCTCACGGATCTGGCTGATGTCAAAATATGTTAAAATAGAGCACAGTCGAAGACCAACGGTGCATGCCCGGCCACCAGCAAGCCCTTGGAACCGGCATCCCCTACATCCCCTCAAAGTTGGATCGACAGGGAGTAAAAATCGGGCAGATTTTAACCGGTTGTGCTAGAAAGCTGACCTCTACAGGTTTTTAAGTCCATGTACAGATTGGTTAACCTGCAAGATTTGGGGACCGATGAAGGATTGGTGCGATATGTACAGGGTGTGTCAAAAAAAAACAACCCAGCAGAGTTTTTGCTGTAGCAACAGCAAATCTCAACCGATTTGAATGAATCCTGCTTTAAATGAAAGTCGAATAAATTCTTGAAAGACTGGTGAAGGCCCTATTAAGATACGATGCTTAGTTCCTGAGATATTTTCCTTCAAACTGAAAACAGAGATTTTGGCAGTGAACAAGAGCGATTCCGTTGCACTTCACAACAAAACGGATTCCTACTGCTGAGGGGCAACAAGACTTTTACAAATAAAGTAACCAAGCATGTGTGGCACCAGAAAAACCTCGTTACGTTAGCAGTAGGAATCGGTTTTATTATGAAGTGCAACAGAATAATAAAAATCGCTCTTGTTCATTGCCAAAATCAAAAAAAACAAAGACAACTGCTATCAGACATCTGTTATCAGACAACTGCTTTTGACTTCCGTATTATTGTTTTGCACATCAAAACACCAGCACATCCACAACTAATGACTGCATCCTACCTCAGATTACATGTTCTCCTCATATCCCTTATTTCATCGATTATCGGAAGATTTCCCCCGCAACCGCACCTAGAAAAGTTGCTGTAAAACTCATGCCCACAGACGCACATTACCGCGCGACTGGGAATATTTGTACAACTGCCCTAGCTACAGAATAACCACAGTTAAAAACATTGGGGTCCAAGCCCCAGTACTTTAACTTGCTTTAAACGACAATTTTCACTATGGCAAAAATAGGAAAAAAACCAAGTTTTCTAGCTCATCTTAAAGATAGCTGCGAATTTTACTGTGCCAGTAGGTCTACCTTAGTCGAGATCCCCTCACTAAACCAATCGCAGGATTCTAATCCGTGGACGCATCGCATATGCATGCGCAAGAACGAGTCGCTAGATATAATAACTAGCTATGCATTAAGCATAAATATAACAAACTTCGTCCAAAACCCAGCACTTTAGCCTGCCAAAACCAAAAATTAGCGAAGAAAGATCTACACTAAAAACACTAATCTGCGCATTTGGTAGTCATGCCAACTTTTGAAGCATTCGGATAATCGAAAATTCGAAAATATGTAAAATAAGTATATGCTCACTACGAACTTGGCAATTTGGAAAACATGCACAATAAGAAAAAACCAACCACCAACACCCTGCACCCTACTCACTACTTTATCTTTGCACAATTTACACATTACGCACAAAATCATTTAACTTAACTCTTTGTGTCCCAACTACAGCCGTTGAACTAGGCAAATTCAAAGCTGTTCTATTGACATACGAAAACGACCCTGGGCCCATATAAAGGCAAGGAAATCATAAGAAAAGTAGCGGGTCGTAGACCCGCATAAAAACGGTCGAGGTTGCTCACACAATACAACACCCCACATACCTGTTATCGACCAATAAAGGCAAGGAAATCATCACCCTCCCTCCCCTGAATAAATCCCTATTAAAGCAACCAATTTCCAAAAAAAACAAAACACAAAATAACGAAAAAATCAATAACACCATCCACATATAAAATCGATTTCCAAAAACAACAAGAAATGCAAAGATAACATCTGCAAAATAAAACATCACAAAAAATGAAAACACGATGCTCATCAGGAAACCTCGACGGCCTTTATGCCGTTCCACCTCTAAATAAATACTACAAAAAAGGCCGTCGAGGTTTCCTGATGAGCATCGTGTTTTCATTTTTTGTGATGTTTTATTTTGCAGATGTTATCTTTGCATTTCTAGTTGTTTTTGGAAATCGATTTTATATGTGGATGGTGTTATTGATTTTTTCGTTATTTTGTGTTTTGTTTTTTTTGGAAATTAGTTGCTTTAATAGGGATTTATTCAGGGGAGGGAGGGTGATGATTTCCTTGCCTTTATTGGTCGATAACAGGTATGTGGGGTGTTGTATTGTGTGAGCAACCTCGACCGTTTTTATGCGGGTCTACGACCCGCTACTTTTCTTATGATTACATTTTGCAGATTCTCAATTACACCATCAACTTGCAATGAAAACAGAAATCTGGCTGGTTTGTAAAACAATTTGCAGGACAAATTCAAGTCGTCCAGCAACTCTCATAGCGTGGGTCGCTCAAACAAGTGCATGTCTCTATCGTCAAAATCAAGGCAACAAAACGCAAGGTTCTACTGTTTTACATAACGTACGTAAGAGTACTACAAACCTGTTTCTTTACAGATATTTTTCATATACACATCACCACAAAAATTGGTAATCTTTCATGTAACAGCTTGTAAACAGGTTTACATGAAAGGAAGTTTGCTTAAAGATATGAGTACCAGTATGTATATTTACATAATCTTTTTACCGTGCTCTACGTCACGAACTCTCACATCTATACTTAGACCTATTTCTTTTTCGAATTTTAAATAGTAGTCGTAGTTAGTAGTCTCTAAAGACCACCAAAAATTATTTGTAGTCTAGTATATATGTGGCACCGTCCTTGTGTCTGATTGATGAACGATTTAGTATTTTATTATTTCTAATAAACTTCTGGCTAAACAAGTAGCATTGTAGGCAGGTGTGGGGCACTCCTTGCTATAATGCGCCAGAGATGGTTGCCGAACAACCGTATTCCCAAGAGGTCCACATATGGGCGATCGCTTGCGTTCTCTTCAGTCTGCTGGTTGGGTATCAGCTCTTCTAAGACCCCTGTGTGAAGGTATGCATGCATGGTGTCATGTGAGTGAGTGTATTAGGTATGGCCAATCGTTTTAACAAATTCACGCTACAGGAAAAAAATTATGCTAAATCCGCCGATAACATGATCGGATATGATAATTTACGCAAAAAACCGCACTTGATTCCATTATGTTTTTGAAAATGCTATTTTCGATCGATCACTTGAAAGATCAACTGTACACGGAACCGATTGAACATCTTGCACCGAATTCGTCGTTTTTTACAAGAACAAGAACGAAAAATCCACGAAAATGCCAATTAAATGGCTGTGATCCACTAATTATTTTCCGACCTCTTTGTCGTGCGTATCTATATACAAGAAAAAGTGACGATGCTTACATAATGATATTACATTCTATGTATATAAGGTATAAGTCATCAGATTTGACGTTAAGGGGATCACTGTTTCAGGAACGAGATAAACACCAGTTGCGCACATGGGCACATGCACATAGAGGTCGTAGCATAAAGATGTGATAGCCGCCACTGATGAGGCCACTAAACACGTCCTCCACCCCAATTTTTTTAGGAAGACAATCAGCACACAGTTTCTAATACAAACTTGACAGTCTGAGGTTGAATGTACGCGGGTGTGTCTCGTCGCTTCTCATTGCCGTCAAGCACGTGAAACTGAAAGTGAAGGTTAAAACACGGCGGCCAGTCAACAGGAGCCCTAGAGAGTGGCGCGCTGCGCCAGAGCAGAGAAGACTGTTGGATAGAGCCAGACGCGGCAGGGTCGAGTTGCAGACAGGATTCTGCAGCTTCGACGTTCCTCAGGAAACGGGCAAACTGCAAGTCGATCGCGCACTGGCTCTACGTGATAACGATGGCATCAACCGATTTCTCCGACTGGACACACTGCAAGCCAGACAACTGGTCAGTTGAATTTTATGCGCTAAGGCAGCAGATAATACTGAGTTGGTTGATGTATCGAGCGCCCTAATTCCCCTCAGTAGGCCATCATAGAAGATAGCAAACCCTTCGAAGGTCTAAGTGGCTGGACTATTTTACTTGGTCAAGCCAAGCGGGAAGCAACATTCATAGCGAACTGACCACTGTGAAGCCAGGTGAAACGTGTGTAAATGACCGTGTGCAATAAAGGCTTTATGGAAAGAAGCAATTGACTAGGCTCAAACGAGAAGCCATTCGGTTGCAACGTTCATTGGAAGAAGTTCCATCAGGTCATTTGCTGTAAATTTTGTAAATTCACTGTGACGTTGACATAAGGATGTTACACCACATTATGTTCAACATCTAAGGATACAAATTGTGTGACAAATGAATTTTTCGAGTTACAGGAAAACGAATGAAGGATCGCAGCTTCGTAACAAAAGAACGCAAAAATAACTGTCATAAGACAACAGGAGACTGCAATAAAATCGATTCCCATTCTGCGTTGCAGCCCTTGGCTAGTGTATCGTCTATGGAAAAACACCAGACTTCAGAGCCGGCCGACCATGAGCGTGATTTTGTTAAGTGTCTCTGCACGAGAAAGTGGGCCATTTCGCGGGGCATGAAAATATTCAAAATTAGTTTAGGTCCATCACAGGGAAAACGTCTTTTGAGATACAGTTACTGCGATCTGTTAACGTACAATTACAGATCACATTTAGCGTAGTAACGATGTGATAAGGCGGCGCGGCGCCTCTGACTGATGATGCGTTAAATGAGATCTGCTAATGTACATTTACAGATCATCTGCAACAATCGCATTAGCAGATCACGTTAACCGTGCTACACCAGTCAGCACTGCGTTCTGGAATGGCTTTGGCTGATTCGTATTTAACGCATTTAACGTATTAACGATGTGCTAATGAGATCTTTGTAGACAGACCATCTTACGATAGTTAAATACGATGACAAGATACGGTTAATGCAATTACAAGGCACGGTTAATGCGATGACAAGCTACGGTTAATGCGATTACAAGGCACGGTTAATGCGATCTCTAACTGTACATTAGCAGATCGCAGCAACCGTATCTCAAAAGACGTTTTCCCTGTGCATATAGTTTTGACTATTAGATTCATAGATACATACCGGAGTTTTCCACTTAGTATCCCAGGGGATATAACACGGAAAATCACGTTTCTCAGTGAAAACATTGTCGCCAGTTAATATCCCAGGGATATTAAGAGTCAGTCTCTGGACCAATCGAGTTTTAGTATTCAGACCCAAAATTGAAATTTTGGCCTAGAGAGCTGTAAGTTGGTACACTAATACATATCGATAGGTTATGTAACCACCGCAAAGGATTTCCCGATTCGACGCTCCACGCTCGAGATACAGCCGTCTGAAAATCGGCTCGCTTAACTATGGGACAAAAATTTCGAACTTGAATTTCTTTCCTGCTAAAACCAGTTGGGACCTAGAATTTGGAGATTTTACGTAACTTTTAGAGTACTTTAAGAATTTTTGGTCGGTTTTCGATTTTGAGGAAAAAATTTTTTTTCGACCCCAGTCCCGCCCCCCTAGCTCGTCTGGAACCCCCCCTATATGGGTTTTTTTTATTTGTTCCAGACGAGCTAGGGGGCGGGAAGGGGGTCGAAAAAAATTTTTTTCCTCAAAATCGAAAACCGACCCAAAATTTTAAAGTACTCTAAAAGTTACGTAAAACCCCCAAATTCTAGGTCCCAACTGTTATTAGAAGGAAAGAAATTCAAGTTCGAAATTTTGTTCCACAGTAAAACTGGAAAAAAAATGCGATTTTCAGCCATTTGAAGTCAATTTACTCCAAAACCCCGGGCCGTGGGCTATCGTGCTTGGCACCGATCTGTAGCCAACAAATGGCGCTACAATAATCTGAAATAAAATTACCCACATAGGGGGGCTCCAGATGAGCTAGGGGGGCGGGAAGGGGTCGAAAAAAAATTTTTTTCCTCAAAATCGAAAACCGACCCAAAATTCTTAAAGTACTCTAAAAGTTACGTAAAACCCCCAAATTCTAGGTCCCAACTGTTATTAGAAGGAAAGAAATTCAAGTTCGAAATTTTGTTCCACAGTAAAACTGGAAAAAAATGCGATTTTCAGCCATTTGAAGTCAATTTACTCCAAAACCCCGGGCCGTGGGCTATCGTGCTTGGCACCGATCTGTAGCCAACAAATGGCGCTACAATAATCTGAAATAAAATTACCCACATAGGGGGCTCCAGACGAGCTAGGGGGCGGGAAGGGGGTCGAAAAATATTTTTTCGTCATAATCGAAAACCGACCAAAAATTCTTAAAGTACTCTAAAAGTTACGTAAAATCCCCAAATTCTAGGTCCCAACTGTTTTTAGCAGGAAAGAAATTCAAGTTCGAAATTTTGACCAATAGTAAAACTGGAAAAAAATGCGATTTTCAGCCATTTGGAGTCAATTTACTCCAAAACCCCGGGCCGTGGGCTATCATGCTTGGCACCAATCTGTAGCTAACAAATGGCGCTACAGTAATCTGGAATAAAAAAAACCACATACGGGGGTTCCAGACGAGCTAGGGGGGCGGGAAGGGGTCGAAAAAAAATTTTTTCGTAAAAATCTAAAACCGACCAAAAATTCTTAAACTACTCTTATAATTACGTAAAATCCCCAAATTCTCGTTCCCAACTGTTTTTAGCAGCAAATAAATTCAAGTTCGAACTTTTGGTCCCTTAGGAAAACTGGAAAAAAATGCGATTTCAGCCATTTGAAGTCAATTTACTCCAAAACCCCGGGTCGCGGGCTATCGTGCTTGGCACCGATCTGTAGCCAACAAATGGCGCTACAATAATCTGAAATAAAAAAACCCATATAGGGGGGGTTCCAGACGAGCTAGGGGGGCGGGAAGGGGGTCGAAAAAAATTTTTTTCGTCAAAATCGAAAACCGACCAAAAATTCTTAAAGTACTCTAAAAGTTACGTAAAATCCCCAAAATTCTAGGTCCCAACTGTTTTTAGCAGGAAAGAAATTCAAGTTCGAAATTTTTGCCCCATAGTTAAGCGAGCCGATTTTCAGACGGCTGTATCTCGAGCGTGGAGCGTCGAATCGGGAAACCCATCGATATGTATTAGTGTACCAACTTACAGCTCTCTAGGCCAAAGTTTCAATTTTGGGTCTGAATAAGGCAAAGGGCCAAAACTCGATCAGTTCAGAGACTGACTCTTAACTGGACAAAGCCATGGGATATTAACTGGAAACAGCATGGAATTTAACCGTAACAATGTTTTATCATAGATACAGTATGCATGTGTGAAGAAAATCATTACAAATTTGACATAAACATCGCCGCCAAGTAATATCCCATGGGATATAAAGCGGAAGAATGGTCCATGTAATATCCCAGTGGGATATTAAGTGGGGTGGGATACTAAGTGGAAATCTCCGGTACATTGGTGACATGTGCAGCGCGTAGTCAACGGGTAAAAGGGGCGGTGTGCCAGAATAAAACAGGGTGCCTGCCCGGTATGACCAACTGCCACGCACACCCATGCACTGTGGCAGTGCACTGTGGCAGGGGGTAAAAAGTGAGTGAACCGGACAGACACCCTGTCCAGGTAGGCACCAGTAAAACCAGAGCACCACTTCCACGGCGGGCGGGAGCTCCACCATGCCTCCACAGACTTGGAACAGACACCGGAACCAGCGGGTGTAGACCGGCCTGGATGTTCTGCCAGTGATCGAGCTGGAAGGGGCAGGACAGTGACCGCAGACGGCTGCAATAAAGCCAAGACTAACTTTAGCAATAGTCTAAACTTGATTTCTCGCACCCGCGTGATAGCGTGTAGTGCGCCTATATCGTTGCTCGGGGCCGTCTGCAGAAAACTTTCATTGGGCACACGGAACATCGCCATGCTGACTCGCCATCCACGGTGACCGGTCCAGGTCCCACCCAACAACGATCCTTTTTGGTTTCGTCGCCGTCCACTTGATCGCTATATATTTAGCAAAAAAATCGAAACAAAAACTAGCCGATAAACGCTCAAAATAAGACTAAACACTTATTTCCCGTTTGGTCGCCGACGTTTAGTCCCCGTCCATTTGGTCGCTATATATTTAACAAAACAACACTAAACAACTTATTTCCCGTTTGGTCGCCGACGTTTAGTCCCCGTCCATTTGGTCGCTATATATTTAACAAAACAAGACTAAACAACTTATTTCCCGTTTGGTCGCCGACGTTTAGTCCCCGTCCATGTGGTCGCCATATATTAACGAAAAAATCGACACATAAACCGCTCAAACAAAACAACTGGTTTGTTAGTGGTCCAAAATTACCCAAAAACTGGCAGAAAAACCAATTCGTTCACCTTGTGCAAGACTCCTCTCAGCTGATAGAGCATAGTCTTAACTGCGACCAAGTCTTGACACATGGAGGCGTAGGTGTGGGGGTCGACGCCGACTGCGTCCAGACCGTCCGAATCGACTGATAATGACAAGGGACCGTTGACTGGAGGAGGCGGCGTTGAGGCTGAAGCAAAACTCACTTCTTGCATTCAATCTGAATGGGCCGTTTGTCGGGCTTTTCGAGCAAATTTTTGCAATTTTTTACACTTTCACACACAAAAATTGCCAAAATCGCCTGCAAAACAGCACTTTTTAGCTGTATTTCAGCCCAAATTAGCGATTTTTGGCAATTTTTAGCCAAAAAATTGCGATTTTTCTCGATTTTTGAGCGTGTTTTAGTGCCCACCCCCCCTCCCCAAAAATTTCGGCCCAGACCCCCCCGGTCGGCGCCAGACCCCCCCAACCCCCCCCCTCCCCCATCGGCGGATGACCTGTTACATGTTTGATTGGATATGATAATTTACGCAAAAAACCGGACTTGATTCTTAAGTAAGTAAAGTAAAATTAAGAATGTCAGGGATTGTCGGTGTCAGTTGGCACCTCCTGTAAGCACATAAATTAGCTATTCTGTTAATAATAATAATAACCGAGAAAACAGCTGAACCTGTAGGTCTAAGCCTGGTTCGGAGAAGCGTTTAGCTTGACAGCGTGTCACAAAGTTAATTACACTGACATTGCGCCTCAGCGCGAACATAGCGAGAAACAATAACTGAGCGAGGCCTTGTGCCACCAGTCCCAGGACCGCGGAGGGGACGTAGCCCTATCCGAGTTCTAACTCTACGCACAAGAAAATAACGCAATGAATATGGGGTATAGTATCAGCTAATCATGGCGATATTTTGCACAACTTTACCATACATGCAACAGGATAATCCGCCGATGAGGGAAAGAGGGCTCAGCCCAAATCTCTACACGTGGGGCGGGCTGGCGTCAAACTTTGATTTTTCACTACCTGTTCGTTTGACTGCGA
>JASANB010006097.1:0-141956 GCA_030248155.1 Sabatieria punctata | reverse complement strand
CTTCCTCCTTGTCCTTGTGTGTTGTTGGCTGGTTGGCTTTTAGGTTGACTTGACTGGATCTGTATTGGATTGCTTTGTTAGTGGATGGTTTTTCGTACAGAGCTGAGCTTTCAAAATGAGCGGCTACATGTTGTTTACTGAGCAGATCCGGCATGAGCTGGAAAGAGAAGCTGGACGACGTCTGTCCAAACCAGAGTTGGTGGCCAGGGCCGGAGACAGATGGAAGGTGGTTGAAATTGCCTCAGATGTGTGTGTTTGTGTTAATTGGGATTTTAGAGTTTGTCCCAGTCAGATCAAGAGGAGTATAAGCAATTGGCCAAACGCGGTCGTGCCCAGGTCGACAAGCAGACAAAGAGAGAAAGCAAACGGCAGCAAAATATGCGCAAGTCCAGTCAACGAGAGGCAGACAGGAAACGCATGTTGGAACGCAAGTTAAGCGGTGCAGCCGGGGACGTCGCCTCAGACTCGGACGATGGCACCAGTTCGGACGATAGCTGCGCTTCCTTCCGTCGGTACAGAAACACACTCCGTCCCTACGAGAAGCGACACGAAGAGTGTCTGCAGCCGGTCAGTTTTTGTAGTTTTAACAACTCCTTCAATGCACGTCACTTAGTTGCATCGGTCGGGAGACAGTGACAGAATTTGTATGGTCAGGGATTTTTCGTCATGTACGATGTTAGAACCTCTTACACGTAGTACGCGACTAGGAAACCGTACGTACGATTAAGGGATGTAACAGTCAAAATTCTGGAAACCCATTCGGTTCATGTGCATTTGTATGATTAACAAGTTTTACCTTTCATGTCGATCACGGTGGAGACTTACAGTATGTTTAGCAATACTACACTGAAGAGGCGTTTAATTCAAAGAAAGCCATGGACTGGGACACTACAGTCAACATCACAACTATCCGTGGTGATCTGATTAGTTTGTCTGTAGGTAAGTCCAGCCGACTGCTATGAAGTTGTTCTTTGCTCCTTACGTAACAACTGTCGCTGCGACTGACCATTGGCGACTCCGGCAAACTAAAACAAACCACTAAAGAGTTTAGCGCCAGTTTGAAAAACTGGAGCAATTTTGACATTCTGTGTGCATAGGTAGGAGTTGCAGAGCAGAGAGTGGAAAGGTTGCGAGAGCGAGTGTGGCCGTTGCTGGTGGTGACGCCGCACTGTCAAGTTCTGGGTGAGAGTCGTCCGGCAGAGGTGGCCCTCGTCTTCTTCAGTCTCTCCCACGGAATCCAAACAACTCGCTCCTGGGTCCTCGCGCCAGGCCACCTCAATAAACGCAGTCCTGCTGCAGTCCAGGACATCGCCAAAAATGGTACTTACGTACGTACGTACTTGGTTTGCAGTTTACACCTGCGTATGCGTTGTTAGCTTCTGTAAATTTGACTTATTTTACCTCACGGTTTGTTAAAAATTTTTGTACTGTAACTACGTACGAAGTGGTTGGCGGTCTAACTAGCGCCGGCATGCATGTAGGGCTAACGACGACGCTGCGAAATCGTTACTATAAAAGTTAATCAACAGCACACAGACAGTCTGCCGTTTCTATCCTTGTTCAATCTAGTACTTAACGCCGTTTATGGTACTGGAACCATATATGGTACCGGTACCTACGTTCGACGTTCGGGGACTGTTGTGGTATCATAAACAGTGCCACTGGCCAAGGTACCCGTACCTTATATGGTGCCAGTCATTACCATAAACGGCGTTAAGTACCCCACACGTGATGCTACGGTTTGCTTTGGTGTTTCAGGTCTGGTGCACTTGATTCCGTTCGAGCCGGTCGACCAGTCAGATGCGCTGGGTTCGCTGTTCGTGTCGGTCAACACGCTGGTGACGCAAATTAACGACATGCTGACTGAGATCTGTGGAGCGGACAGTCTACTGCTGGTGCTGGGCGACAGAGACTACTACAACTCTCTCACCGACAGTCTCATCTGGCTCGGCCACCAGCAACGAACTGAGAAAAACTGTAAATTGATTGGTTAGGCTAGTCTTTCTCTCAACAGCCAACGTTCCAGTCAAAACCGATCTGGTCGACTTCTGGGGCTTCCGTCGTCTGCTCACCGTCAATTCGTTGGTGGCGGCGGTGCAGCAGGAGTTCCAGTCGGCGCCGGTGCGCAGTCGCAAGCAGATCGTGCGGCAGGTGGAGGAGCAACTGTCGCTGGTGAATCTGCGACGCAAAACTGGACTGCGAGCCAATCTGGAGAAGGAGTTCTGCTGCTTCCACCAAAGAATGCCGCCGCGGCTGCGCTACGTCTGTGCCAGAGTCTTCGGCTGGGCCATCGTGTACGTTCTCTCGTCTCTCTACGCTTTGTTGCTTCCCATCTTAGTAGGTCGGTTGCAGACGTCAGGTGTTGGAAGTTCTGGCAGAAGTAGAGTGTCTGGAGGTTGATCTCGCATCCACAGACTTCCTTGGTTTGATCCCAGAGCCTCCTACCGATCTGCGTGTTCCCGCCGCTGAGCCTCCGCTGTCCGATATAGATCTGCAGGTGCTCAAATCCTGGTTGGTCCTATACATGAATAGTCCAACCATACATGGGCCGAAAAATATGTCGGTAAATTCACCCACGTACATAAGGAGTTTTGTAGGACACTGAGGAGCTGTCTGCTACTGAGCCGAGGGTGTCTGTGAGTGCGATGGACACAGCTGAGACTGAAGCAGAGAGCATTGGTATGGGGTTGAGCGAAGAGGAGGTGCCAGAGAGTCAGACTGACCACTCGCCGCCCACTGTCAGTGAAACTCTCACGATGGCTGACCTGTTGGCCGACTGGAACACTGGTGCGCTGCAGCTGCTTCTGCTCCACTGTACAGTACTTTTGTTTGTCGCTTCAGAGGATAAAAAGCTGAAGACGATTTCTGGTTTCGGTCGAGGAGTGAGAGTGTTGAGTGCTGGGCTGCCGCGACCTGGAAAAGCCGCTGAGTCGACGACGTGCAAACCGAAGACTCTGCGTGAGCTCCTTTTGTCTTTTAGTGTCGTTCGTTGCAAGCTGCTCTTTCAGCGCCCATCGTCGAAATGCGCGAACAGAATCGGCGACGTATGACGTTGTTTGGTTTCGGCCGCGGCTCACCTCTCGAGAAGTCGAAATGAAGCGGAGTTCACTGAACTTGCGTGCGTTCGTTTATACACAATATGCACGTGCACGTACTGTAAGTACGTAAGTGCCGGTTTTGCCGTCATGATTTAAATGTTTCTTACAGTCAGGCACACAAGGCCGTTTATGGTACTGACACGATATATGGTGACGGTACCTAGGGTAGTGGGGCACCATATATGGTACCACCACAGTGAATGAAAGTAGGGATACCGTACATGGTACCGGTAGCCTAAGTGGTACCGGTACCATATATGGTGCCACTATTCTAGGTACAGGTACCATATGATACCGGCACCATAAACGGCGTTAAGTGTCTGACTGTGTTCTGTTCGTTCATTCTGCCGCTCGTTTTGTTGCAGCATTTGATTTCATGTCGCTTCTGTCTTCTTTTCTTTCAGCTGTTAAAAGTGAAAAGTTAGTGGTTGTTTGTTTATACTAATTGCTGGTAGCTACATAACTGTTCAACTGTCTAATAGTAAGTGTCTGTCTGTCTGGTCTTTAGTCTGAGACTTGACGTGCCGAAGAAATGCTCCATGTCACCAGGTCATTTTCCTTTTTGCATTCGAGCAATTCCACGCCGCTTTCTGGGCTTACGGTACAGTAGTGCGGGCACCTTCTGTGTCTGTGTTGATGGCAGCGTTGTTGCAGTGGCGTACCCAGGATTTTGCAAAGCGAGGGTGTAAAATTTTGAAGTTGCCTGGTTGAGCCGCTGCCCAACAAGGGCGAGAAAGTTTCGCAAAATTAGCCTTTATGATATGAAGACGTTACCCAAACGAGAATAAAACTTAATTAGCTGCTTCTAATTTATCAGATTATTCATGACACCAAGAATGCATAGAAGAGTAGCAAGAATGTGCCACTCAGCGGCCGGCCGAGTGTCCATGCGCTGCACCTTAATTTCCCAACCCCACCGGTAACTGCGCATGCACTTTATTACAGCGCAACCTGATTTCTGAGGAAGCATGACGTTAACAAAATTTTTACTGATTTTGTGCAACGGCAATTCATTCCATATTTCGTCTAGATCTTCAATCATCACAATAACAAAAAAAGTGTCCAAAGCTTTTTTGCCTTTGTGAAATTTTCTATTTTGGACGCAGCACACGAGCTTGGCCATGTAGTGTACATGTATGTACATCGTATGCCACATGCTTGCATATGCATATGCCAGCTTTTTTACCTATTTTTCCTTTATCATGTTGCTGTAGACTTAGGAATCGGGGGGCAGCTAATTTTCTAAAAACAGATTGAATATCCTGCTCAAAATCAGGTCTGGCAATTGGTCGAGCTGTTTGAGAACAGGACTGTACATATTATGCAAGGTCCGCAGCTCAGAGGGGGCAGCCAGGTCTTCATGCGAAGTTACCTGGCGAAATGTTCAAATTTTGGCGGGAAATTTGAATTTTTTTTGCAAATCTTTTGACGAAATTTTCAAAAATTTCACTTAAAATTTAAAACTTTCTAGTTAAATATTGAGTTTTTGAGAAAAACTGCCCAAAAAAACCGGTTTTCCAACACAAACTTTATCAAAAAACCGAAATTTTCAATAACAAACTTTCACTTTCAAATGGTCAGACTGACCAATTCTGTTTTTTCGTCATCGCATAGTTGATTGCAGACTTAAGCAGCTAGAATTTAATCGTATGGTGTGACATATTGCGACAAGTCACGCAGCTGATTAGCCCACGTAATAACTGTAATGCGCGCAATGGTCTCAGCTTGGTGTCCGATAGTGGCTGGTTTGAGCGCTTAATTAGTTGCTTGAGGTAGCTAATTGCTCAATGTGGGAGGGGATATTACGGCCGCTATGCAGCACTGGCAGAGATAAACGAGCGCATTCCAGGCTGTGTCCGACCACGTCATTGTATGTACGCTGAAAGCTGCTGAGACACTGACTGACTGCGCTGTAATTATGACAGTTGCTTTTGTGCTCTTCTTATTCGTAACTGGACTTTTTGGAGACCGTTTAGTCAGCAGTCGCCTTTTAGTAATAGCGGAAGGCGCACTAACAGTTCCAAGTAAGCTTTATTGTGTTGTCTACGGTACCTTATGCACAAAACACAAGCAGTTTACGCAATAAAATATGAATTACATTTGTGTTTTGCTTGGTCACATTCATACCGAAAATCGAAAACAACCTTTCATAATCTATAATTTAGAACGTTTACGGTTTTAGACGCGAATTTGCTGAGTAGATACGGTAGCATGACATTTACAGTCCGACCGAGATGCAGGTAAAGGCTAACTGACGCGACGACGATGCCGTCTGGTAAATCATACTAGACAACTTGCCCCTAATCGGCTGATCTGTTCAACTTAAGCCTAACCATAGGTCTAAAGCTAAGCTAGAGCATGAACTGATGCTTAAATTAAATCCTGATTCAAACCTGAACCTGAAACTAAGCACAAGCGTAAATCTAAGTCGGTAATTGCGAAATTTTCGGCAACTTTTGCAAGGGTCGTGAATTTGCGTAATTTACGGTCGCGTCTTACGTTAGTCACTTGATTTTCAGGAAAACTTCCAATAACTTCCGGGCTTCCAATATATTCTCATGGTATAGTAAACGGAATCGCACAACACAAACAACCACACAATAGGAATACAGTATAGAATAGAAACAGATATAGAATACATACAGTATAGATTTAAAAAATGTCCCATCGCTTTTTCGGCCTTCACTCAAACGTTTCATTCTCAGTCACTTCTTTACCGATTTGGCTCAAATTTTCAGCAAAAATTAAAAACATGGTTGGCTAAATATTCTGCAAGTGTGGTGCCAAAATTCCGACTCGTACTGGTTTTATGACCCGAAAACTAGGAATGAGGGTGGTCCACGCAAATTTATTTTTTTTCGGTAATACAAGGAGTACAGGTCTCAAACTTGCAGGAATGATTGGTGTTGCTATTGGGCATAACATACCAAGCGGGAAGCCCTGTATCTCAAAGAGCACTAAAATGGGGGAATTTCTAAAACATGACGAAATATGACTTTTCTTCGTAAAACCGGCAAAATGACGATTCTAAAGATTTTCAATTTTCAAAAAACGCTGCAGGGATGGCTTCTAAGGTGTGGAACAGAGCTTAAATATCAGGTTCATTTATTT
This sequence comes from Sabatieria punctata, assembly GCA_030248155.1. Classification (NCBI taxonomy): domain Eukaryota; kingdom Metazoa; phylum Nematoda; class Chromadorea; order Araeolaimida; family Comesomatidae; genus Sabatieria; species Sabatieria punctata. The sequence goes on along the minus strand of JASANB010006097.1, from coordinate 135,747 downwards.
GTCGAACTTCCTGCTACAATCTGTGTTGATTAACAACAGATTCAGTGCTTTGATTCTAGAAGGTGCAGATTTCTTAACTATGGGATTTTCACTCATGTTTTTGAAATTCCCCGATTTCAGTGCCCTTTGAGCTACAGGGCTGCCTAGTATGTTATGCCCAATAGCAACACCAATCATTCCTGCAAGTTTCAGGCCTGTACTCCTTGTATTACAAAAAAAAATAAATTTGCGTGGACCACCTTCATTCCTAGTTTTTGGGTCATAAAACCAGTATGAGTCGGAATTTTGGCACTAAACTTACAGAATATTTAGCCAACCATGTTGTTAATTTTTGCTGAAAATTTGAGCCAAATCGGCAAAGAAGTGACTGAGAACGGAACGTTTGAGTGAAGACCGAAAAAGCGATGGGACATTTTTTTATCTATACTGTATATATGAATAGAATAGAATAGAATACATGTATAGAATACAGTATAGAAACTCACGCAAAACAAACATAATGGGCCTCTTCTGTGCCTGACGTGACGGCCGTTGGAAACAAATTGCAGAGCGAACGCTTCAAGCAAGGTTGAAGATGCGAGGCCTCATTTTTAACTACTGTCCATACGTATCTGGAAAAGTGTTTCAGGTGCAAAAAGAGCACGAACGTTACCAGACGATCTTGAGCGATATTTGAACCGAAAGCCGAACCCGTGGACCGAAGGCCTGGTTCTGAAACGGGTTCACTTACCAGACATACAAGATTTCTTGTCAAGATTAATCGAGATGAAGGGTGGAGACCCCGGAATGAGCAAAGCTAAACCGCTACGATGGAGCATTGGCGGATGACTAACTTCGCATAGTGTGCTGTTGTAACGCGTTTTGAGTGAATACTAAAGTACATACGAAATGCTTCCCTTGTATACAGACAGAAAAATGGTTCCTCGGAGAAATCTTTTTCAATCAAGCCAATTAATTAACAGTCTATTCAATTGGACATTGAGCATACATACATGTACGTACAGCTTATTTCTAGTAGTGTTGTTATCACCCATATACCATCCTACTTCGTCTTATTCTTACCGCAAACGCATTAAGCAAAGCACAGATGGAAAAGAAATTTGTGATTTCAGAAATACGCTATGAATGACGTTAAGTTTTTCACGAACAAGTTTTTATCCTTACATGATTGTTAGATAAAAAAGTTAGTATAATATAAAAATGGATGTAGCAGCTGGGCTGCTGATCACGATGTAGAGCAGAGAATCTTAGGTTCACGGGAAGTGTACAATATACAGTATAGATAAAAAAATGTCCCATCGCGTTTTCGGCCTTCACTCAAACGTTTCGTTCTCAGTCACTTCTTTACCGATTTGGCTCAAATTTTCAGCACAAATTAACAACATGGTTGGCTAAATATTCTGCAAGTTTGGTGCGAAAATTCCAACGGAAAAAATTTTTTTGAACGGAAAAGTGAAAATCATAGTGGTCTGTGTAAATTCAAATTTCCCGCGTAATTACGGCGCTATCGCTTAGATAGTTGCAGGAATGATCGGGCGGACATTTGGTCATAACATATTCAGACGGCAGCCCTCTGGTTTAAGGGGCACTAAAATAGAGGAATTTCAAAAACATGACAAAATGTGATTTTTCTTCGTAAAACCGGTGAAATGACAATTCAGAAGACTTTCGATTTTCTAAAAACACTGTGGAGAAGGTTTCTATGATGTGGAACAGAGTTTAAATATCAGGTTCATTCATTTGTCAAACTTCCTGCTACAATCTGTGTTGATTAACAACTGATTCAGTGCTTTGATTCCAGAATGTACAGATTTCTTAACTATGGGATTTTCGATCATGTTTTTGAAATTCCCCAATTTTAGTGCCCCTTACCTTATGCCAGAGGGCTGCCGTCTCAATATGTTATGACCAAATGTCCGCCCGATCATTCCTGCAACTATATAAGCGATAGCTTCGTAATTACGCGGGAAATTTGAATTTACAAAGAACACTATGATTTTCACTTTTCCGTTCAAAAATTTTTTTTCGGTTGGAATTTTCGTACGAAACTTGCAAAATATTTAGCCAACCATGTTGTTAATTTTTGCTAAAATTTGAGCCAAATCAGTAAAGAAATGACTGAGAATGAAACGTTTGAGTGAAGGCCGAAAAAGCGATGGGACATTTTTTTTGATCTTTACTGTATGTACGTATTTATGACTGTGGATGTAGAATTTCAAAGAAACGCAAGTTCCTCCCATGTTCGTTTAAATGTGTCGTCCTTTTCCAATATTTTGCTTGCACAAAAGGCGGTTTTCAAGCTAGCCTTTACAAAGTAGACACAAAGGTCATTACTGAGCATTCTCGCACTCCATTTCGTGCCAGCGTGTAAACCTGCTGGTCACTACGTGCGTGGCTTGGGTAGTTGTTAGGATACAGTGTATGGTCGGTCAAAATTTGAAAAAATTGTACAAAACAACGTTTTTTTAAAGTTCACATAAAAGGTGGAACCCTAAGGAGACCGATGGATTTGGCTGAAACTTCCAGAATGGGTTACTTACGACCGCCGACTCGATTCTAACATTCCCGACCCTAAAACCTCACCTTGATACTGTAATTAGGCTTCCAATAAGGGTGATGCATCTCCAAGAAAGATGGGTTTGACACCAATTGCTGGAATGTTGCCATCTTAGGCTTAGGAGTCTTAGGCTGTCTAAGTGTCAAGCTAAGAGTTAGGCTGACGATTTGGATTAGAAAGAAGCTTTAGATGCTGTTGTTCATTGCCAAAACCACTGCTTCGACTTCGCTTCGAGGGATAATATCTCAGGGACTGAGCAGAGCATCTTAATAAAAGTAATTCATTCAATTCAAATCGGTTGAGATTTGCGTTGCTACAGCAAAAAAATCTGTCGAATTGCTTTTTGACGAACCCTGTACTAAAACTATTATTTTTTCGTGGTTTTTAGCTTAGAACACATTTAAATGCGTTTTTGATTTAAGGCTAATTTTGCAAAATGTTCTCGCCCTAGCCCAACCAGTCAACTTCAAAATTTTACACTCCTTTTGCAAAATCCTGGGTACTCCACTGTGTGAACCCAACACAAGAGTAGTATAGTAGGTGACACCCTAGACCCCGTCTTGGACTAGTATGATACGTCCAAGACAGGGTCTAGTGTATCACCTACTATACTACTCGTACTAGTATGAGACCAAAGCCGATTTATTTGTAAAACAGCTGTCCGGGATTGAAATTTAGTCAACAACTGGGTAATGATAGTAGAGTATCTCGTTCTGGGGGTTAGTCGACTATTTGTTATTAAACTAAATCAAACTGTACTAGTAGATTAACGTTTAAAATCAACAACGCACTACAAAACCGACCGCCAGATACTAGTTTATGCGACTGAAATGGGCGTCGCGCGCACAATTAAACTTTTCACCTACCCGTTCTATGTAGGTCGGCTGTCGGCCAACCGGTCTGACGCAACGCGAATAAAATGTCGCTCTCCGCGGTCCAGTCCATGTACGTACATGACAGCCGTCGTCGGACGAGTTTAAAAATTCGTCCACTCAATTTTTCCGCTGCGGTCGACCGATGGACAGACTGGATTTTTTGCTGCTGCGTCCCCCGAGCTGATTTATCTATACAATAGCTGTCCGGGATTAAAATTTAGTCAACAACTGGGTAATGATAGTAGAGTATCTCGGTCTGGGGGTTAGTCAACTACAATTGTATGTTATGGACTAGTATGAGACGGAAGCTAAATTGGCTACGCTATTGTGTCCGGGACCGGTCCCAAACAGCCGACAACGAAAGTAAATAGGTTAAAATTTATTTTCAACAGTGTTCCCGACTGTCGCCCGTCTATGTACGTGCAGCCTACGTACGTACAGAATGGCGCCTCTTCTCCGTTTAAAAAACGGGTCTGCCAACGGCTTTCTTTCTTCCTGCGCGCTCACATATTTGCATAAGAGAAACCATAACTGCATCACTTTTTCGTATCGGTGCCTAAGCCTTTCCCCGACGGTGTAGACACTACTGCTCACTCACCATCCGATCTAGTCATAGGTATGCCGCTGCTTTTGCTCTTCTTGCTTTCCGCTGTTTTGGACGACGATTGACGGTAACGTTGTTTGTAGAGAGTGTACGCAAACCTAGTAGAATGGCTTTATTGTTCTGTTGCTTTTCAGGTCGGAGATGGTGTGCCGCGGCATACTGGATTCATCGAAGGTTGGGGAGACGGTTTATGGAAATCCCTCAAAGTTCTCGCTACCGATGGGGATTGCCCTGCCACGGTTTCGATCGAAAAGTTGAGAGGCGAACTAGAAAAGCTAGGGCGTAAGTTTGTTGTTTTTGACGATTTTCAACAATAAACAAACGTTTTAGCCGTCTGCTACGAAGAAACCCTCGCTACCGAGGTCTATAAGAGGTTGGAGCTTTGGTAATCGTGTTAGTTTTCTAGAAAATGATAAACAATTTAAATTTAATAATTGTTAGATATCGCATCGCTAGGAATCGGCTGGGTGATCTCATTGATCGTTGGTTTTTCTCTGTTTTTCTTCATTGTCTGTTACATGCGTCACACCAACCGACCCCTCACTCCACAAACTCACTCTTGACTGAGAAGAGTGTTGGACACTTCCTGGGTGGTCGTTCAGTGTATAAAAAGGTTCATTTGCAGAAGGGGGTTGTCTAATGTATAGTCGACATGATGACGTCATTGACGGTGTCGCAGGAAAAGATGTTTCGCAGACTTTTTCTAATTCTCTACGTAGATCGATTGCGCAATGTGTTGAAATCGATCACGGGCTCACTCTGCCTCAGTTGTAACCTATCCGTACCCGATCGATGGGAGGAAGAGTATAGGCGAGACTATAAACTACTGCGCCGATGCGACTGTCCCACCACTATGGCTCAAGCCTTTGAACGATGCGGAGCGACATCTCGTTTGAAAATGGCTGAATTGGAAGAACAGTGGTTGGTCATGAGACGATGGTGGGATATCGTTGTGCTGGAATTGAAAAAAGCTGAAGAAGGAATAGAATTTGTTCGTGCGAACGATTGCTACGCCAAGTTGGATGAAGACGCCGAGTGGAAAAATGAATTGCACCAAACTATTCGAACCAGCGACTATGATGAAGTGTTGAACGAAAACGATCTGTTAAATGAATGTCGAATAATGTTTTCACAAGAATGACACCATTTTTATTCTAACTCTTCATCTAACGGTTCGCTAAATACAAAATCCGGCGGCAGCAGTTTACGTTTAACATAAAATGGTTGTAGTCCCGTGCGCCGACTGGTGGTCGTAAAGACGGAAGTTTTCATGGGTGCGGTACGGAAAGACCTGTTTGTACACTCGACCGGTTCGCCTTCGTAGAGCGCTCGTTTGAATACTTCGTAGCGCAGAATGTTTTTGTTCGTTCTAACCGAAACGCCTTTGGCAGCGTGCTTGACCGTATTTCCCGTCTCATCGGCCATGATGTAGCATTTAGCCGATAGACCTATGAAAGCTTTCGCTTTCTTTTCAGTTTTGAATAAACCTGGAGTGCGTTTGGAGTAGGCTTCCGCCTCCGCCGTTCGCTCATCAACCACGAATTTATACTTTTCTCGTTCGTATTGTTGGCGCAGATGAGGAAGTACCAGATCGCGTTCCGGCTCTTCGCTAGCCCAACTCACCAGAACGCTGTCGGTGTCGGTGGCGCAGATCGTTAGCTTGTCTGTGTCGAAGTACTTGAGCAGAAAACTGTGTACAAACCGTAGGATGTTAAGCTTCGCCGCTCCGAATACGGCCACGGCTATCTGAATAGGCATATCGAATTTGTACACTTTCGGCCGTAGTTGCACTTCGGCGAACTCTTCTCCCAGCTCCAGATGGCTTTTGTAGTTCGGACCATTTACTAGCAGTTCTAACCGATCGGAGTCGACGATACGATGTTCGCTTCGTTTTTCGGGGTTGTAAGCGAATTTTCCCCACGCGCTAGCGCCCATATGTTTTGCGATATTGCTCGCGATAGTGTTCTTTTCTCGATCGCCCTCCCGTCTCATCTCCGCTATTTCCGTTTCGAACGCTTTGAATGGAAAGTGATGGCCTTGAAACTGGATCACTCTGTGCACCGCCACGATACGCACCCCGATCTGGCATATGTAGCGCAACAGCGGAGTGTACATCAGCACTTCTTTTCCAGTCATACAAGCTACCAAGTTTTTTCGCGGTTTTTTAGCCATATCGATTCCGTAGGCTTCGCCCATTTCGGCTATTTCGTCGGGTACCATTCGTCTGTTTATGTTGATGTGTCGAATGATCGGTGGAAAGAGTTTCAGTTTTTCATAGTTCGGATGCGTTGGATCGCATTCTACATCAACCAGCGCGAATCCAAAAACGCCTCCGTTTTGAATCAGACGGATTATCTCCATTTCTGACAATGTTCGTGTGTTCGCACCGAACCGTTGCGGTCCTAACATCCAATCTCGGACGAACTGTTTCAGTTGAACGTGAGTGCCGAGCAATCGTTTAAAATCGCACTCTCTCATCACCACCAGACGATTGTGATTGCTCTCCCAGACTTCATTTCTCTTCTCGGTTTCAGCTTTCATTTCTCCATATGTTTTACCAGTGACAGGACTGATCTCCTCATCCTTCAACCGACTCACTGGACATTCGGAACTGGTACAACCGTGTGTATGACAACCATCGTACTCATAAATGGTGTCCATTTCGGCGGAGTAACCATCAGGACGCATCTGTCTACCGTGGTAGAACACCGACTCTCCTCCATTCAGCTTGTGTCTAATATACCAACCACTGCGCTCCGCCTCCCAGTCTAGCCATTGGATGGCCGTAGTAGCGCGTTTTTCGCCCATGAGCTCCGGCGCGAACATCCTTTCTTTTCTGCGAACCAGGTATGGACCGACGGGCATTTCCGAAGCCAACGCCGCCAAATACTGACTGTTAGCATCTAGGCTTTCCACGAACGCGGTTTTAGCGGTTGTACGATGGTTCATGTAGGTAACGTTCGCCTCTTGATGACGGGTAAAGATTTCGGCCAATCCTCCCGTTATCCCCTTCTCTCTCAACAGTTGCAGAGTTTCTTCGTCCGGTACCATAAAGTGAACGTTGTGAGGAGCGTACTTCAACAACACCGGGACCATAGCAGATTGTATGGTGCAGTGATTGGAGAACAGGTCCACTCCGTACTCTCTCCACTTTTGCAACAACGTTTCCAAAGCCGGAACCATACAGAGACAGTCGATTTTCACGTACTCCATCAACCAATCGTACAAACTGCGACAACCGGCCTCCATCCAGAGTCTGACAAATTCTCTATAGTTGTGTTCTATTTCTTCATCGGTGTTGCCCAACGTGTTCTTAGAGGTCATATCGCTCAGAAAGTCTTCTATGTTAGGGATTCCAAAATTGCGCAGATCATCGACATTGTCGATCCGTTTCAACACCTCGTAAGGAAACCACGCCTTGTCTATTTTTTCCATTTGGGCGTTGGCTCCATTATTCGCTGTTGTGGAGAAGCTGGCCACGAAATCTCGCAAACTCAGCGATTGACCACCCATATAGTTGAGAACGTCCAGTACGCGCAGTTTATCGGTCAGCAACGCGTCGTATCTGCTGGCTCCCTGTTTCAAGATGAAGTTTATGCCATCGTCTCGAGTCCACAAAGTGGTTGGATCTTCGTCTTCCTTCGATTCATCATCATCATCACTGTCATCGCTATCATCGATGGCGACGAAATTGCAGTTGTACCGCTCCAACAACGGTAGCAGATGATCGCGCATCAGCGGAATGTCGTAGGATCGTCCGTTGAAAGAGATCAAGTTTATACGGCTCAAATAGCCGACGAGCTTCTTCTTTAATCGTTTCACACGCGCGACGTACTGTTCTTGCGACTGCACACCTTGCAACATGTGCGCGATATCATCCAATGTAGTCAACAAATAACCGGCGCGTTGACAGTTCAACTCTCGCGATTTCATTCTCCATTCTTCCACTTGTTCAAAAAATTCTCTCAAATACTGATTACCTTCTTCTTCTTCCTCTCCACCCACCGACCGATTTATGAAAAGTCTAACCCGTTCATTGGGTAGGTTGGTTGCGGCGCAAAGTACCAGTGGTTTGTGCTGATATTCGTAGACAGTTTTTGTGGTAAACGCGTTCTCTAGCTTTTCCATTTTAGATTCTGCGTCGAATACGATGAAGTATGGTTGAAAAATGTGTGATGGATCGTTTACCGCCACCCCGACCTTTTCCAATTCTTCCGCGATGCTCGATTGTCGTCGGTATTGACCGGATTTGACCACGGTTCGCGAACCGCCTTTACACCGCTGTTCGTGCCAGAGTCGATCGCGATTGCGTCGGAAAAACTTGGTACATTCGTTACACTGAAATCCGCCCAAGAATTTGTCTTCCTCTCCCGGTTTGATCAGGCAAAAATGACGATTCTTGAACACCAACACCTGACAGACCCCTTTCGTTTTACCCAACTGAGGTTGTCGGGTCAATGCGTATTTTCCGTCGCGGGGGTCTATAGTATAGACTTTTATGCCCAAATCGAACAGATCTTCGACCAGCTCCAGTTCTCCGATAGACACTCCGCGGAAGTTGGTGGTTGAAATACGTCGGTTTTCACAGTAAACGCGAACCAACCGTTTAGCCTCTGATTCGCACTTCTGCGGGTGTTTTTTGGTCAGGAACACCGCCAAACAGCGAAATAGACAAAGACCATCGTTGAGTAGGTTCTTCCCATTACTGCTGGTGACGAAACAGTACAAGTCTTTGCGTTTGGTTAGACTATCGGGAAAATCGTTGGCTGACAAGGCTCCGCGCAATGGAAAACTTTGCAATGGTGTGACGACGAACTGAACGCTAGTAGATTGGAAGTAGACGTAGCGCGAGTTGGGAACCTGTTGTAACAGATGCTCTCGGAAATCCTTTCTAGAAATATTCTCCACAGCGGTATCGATGTCGTTAGGTTTGTGAATGATGATAGGTCTATCCAGCAGAGCGGTGTTAGCTCCCGGGTGGCAGAAGTAAATGTTGTTTGTGACTCTATCGAACAGTATCATCCCGGCGCGAATGTTGACTTTGAAAACTCGACCGCGACCTCCGTAGGAACTCTGTCGTTGGTAGACGCGATTCAACAGTTTAGAGATTAGACCGGGTGTTAGGGAGGTGGTTCGAAAATTGTAGACATCTACTGTTCGATAGTGTCTTTCTTTGGTTCGAATTTCGGGCCAGTACTGTTTGGTCAGCTGCACGACTTCTTCATCCTGAATCGGATCGTCTTCTCTGGACCGGTTCTTTTTAGCCATAGCCAAAGGTTTGGGAGCTGTCGTCTGTTTTCGTTTTCTGCCGCTGTCAGCAGTAGTAGTAGTAGTAGCCATTGTTGTAGTAGCTAGCTACAGAATTTGTAGCTGGAGAGAGTGAGAGAGACAGCTACGGAATTGAACAGAGAGATAGACTGATATCCGCAGATCGCGGCAGCGTTTAAATAGGCCGACCTAACAATTAACCTGTCAGGATTGATGATTGATTACTCTCTAGCCGCTTAAATAGACCATCGCGGCAGCGTTTAAATAGGTCCACCTAACAATTAACCTGTCAGGATTGATGATTGATTACTCTCTAGCTGCTTAAATAGACCGACCGCGAATTCGAGCGTCATTCTCCTCGCCGTTTTCAGCGCTGATCTGTGGTGTGATTGAGCGTTGGCTGGGATGAACTATTCTTCGAACGCTATCGCAGACAATGATGATGATGATGATCAGAAGACCATAGTCGAAGATGAAGTCGATTTGAAAATTCTGTTTTTTGAAGCCGTCCGTCGGAGCCTGTGTGTGAGAGAAGTTACGAACCGGCGATGCGATGGCTGTCGAGATGATCGTTTTGCTCCCAATCAACAGGCTCACGATGTGTGTCTTATGATGGATAGAGAGGAGCGACTGAATACCTATTTGGAAGAGTATTTAGAGTGCACTCCGCGTGTGGACGTTATGAATGCGTTCCAGGAGCTAGTGTCCCGCTTGAAGCTAACCGCCGGAAGACTATCGTCATTGATCTATAGTGTTTTGAATTTTTTTACCGATCACGATCCTCTGACCCGTCTTCGTATCGATAGCAAATGGCGTGAAGAGTTTAAAACCTGGTATTTGGCTAAGGACGAGTAAAAATTCTGTCATTTCATTACTTTATATTCCAATGGTGTAATAGTACAATCGCATAACATCGGAGGTTGGAATTAGATAGTCTCGAAAGTAGATGCTATGAAATTCAGTTCCATTCATAATGAACACGAATTGAAGATAATAGAACTTGTAGGTGGCGTTACAGTGTGCGGCGGAAGAGCAAACGCTATTCGGATCTAACAAATATTTCATCGTCGTTTTAAACTCCAGTAGCTCTGTTTCTTCCCAGTATACTCTATCGCCGCTGCCGCTGTGAGAGTGGTAGAGCAGTAGATAGTCGGGACAATGTTTGTAGGCCAATTCTTCCATAGCTTTGATAACGCACGTCGTCGTTCTCATAGATCGCGGTTGACCGCTACCATTTCCCAAAATCAGCAAAACCAACGCAGTATAGGCTAACGTCGATGCGATCTCCCTCCACCATCGTTCCAAAACTACTCCGACCTCCGTAGCCACCGTTCGCCACATAGCAAAATCGAACACTGATGGGACTAACCTAGTAGTCGTCGATAAAATGCACTCTGTCATCAAACTGGAACAAATAGATCAGACAAAGTTCGAAATCGACTTCGGTTTTCAGGAACTGACAGTAGTACGGTTCCAACAGCTCGAAAGTTCTATCGAAACTTTTCTGAGAATCGATGACGCTGGTGAGATGGAACGGGTCGGGCCAGTGGAAAGGTAGATCATCCGCGTTAATCTCCACTAACTCCACCGGTAGCACTTTCATTTCATCCGCCAGTTTGGTGAAGTAGCGTTTATCCAACTCGGTCATTTTGTTGAAAATCGAATCAGTTTTCTCAAAAAAGTTCAGCATTTCATTCGAACTGATCCAATACGGCTTGCAATGAGCAGGAGCCAACGTTGTAAGACCGAAATTGTGGGCTACGAGTTGTCTGGTCAGCGCGCCCACGAGTTCCCTCGCGCGCGCCTCGCGACGCGGTTTGTATTGGATCGGAGCCATTGTGGGTAAACTAGACCTCCACCGAAGGAGGAGATCATCGTAAATTTTGGACGAATCCTTTAGAATCGGTCTCCTCACTCTGTGCCAGCCACCGACGTTTAGCGCGGATGTCGTAGCATCGAGAAAAGTGTCCTCTCCCTCTCCAGTCCATCTGTTCCAACCGATACACTGGCAGAATGTCGCGAAACGTCGATCGCTTATATCATCGAAAAACTGGTGCAATTTTTCATCGATGTGCTTTGACAGAACATTTTCGAACAGAGATGGACATTGGTGAAAACGGTCTTGGAAGATCGTTTCCAAAAACTCGCGGACATAGGAGATACTTTTGATTAGGAGTAGCTCTTTGTCCATCACCTATAAATAGTCGTTGTTTTATCAGTGACAGTATACTGTAGTAGAGTAGTGTAGTTATGCACGCTCGCGTTCACCGCCTACTCTCCCGATTGTGGACGGACAAGACCGTCGGGTTTACGACGCCGGTAAAACTGTGGGCGGAGGCGAAAAAGCGCGATTCCAGCGTTAAACTGGAGGATGTGAAGAAATTTCTCTCTACTCAACCGAGCTACAGTCGTCACAAACGAGCGCCGAAACGACCGATTTTCGATCGTCCCATACTAGTCTCCGCCCCGGGTCAAATGGTCGCGGCCGACGTTTGGTACCTGGGCGTCGGAACGAAATCGCGGTTTCCCTACGCGCTAGTGGTTATGGACGCGTTCAGCAAGCTGGCGGCCGTGACCCCGCTTCGATCGCTTTCTGGCAAAAATGTATCCAGAGCTTTGGCTAGAATAGTCGATGAAGAATTTCAATTTCAAACTAGAGCCTGTTTCACCGATCGCGGTCGAGAATTTGTGGCCAAGGAGACTAGACTAGTTTTAACCGAGAGAGGGATTAAACCGATCTACGCCTCGCCCTATAACCCGTCCAAAACGGCGCTAGCCGAAAGTCTAATTAGAACGTTACGCTCTATACTGGGTCGCGTGCTGACTTCGAATACCGCGAAAAATGGTTGGGAGGCGGTAAAAACCGCTCTCCGAATCTACAACAACACTCCGCATTCGGCTATCGGAGATAGAGCTCCGGTCACCATCGGACCTCATAACGTCGGACTGGTTTTGAGCGAAATTTTGGATCGCAGATTTCATCGACTTCCATCAGACTACGGTGCTAGACCGAGATTCGAAGTCGGTGACGCGGTTAGAACATTGTTGACGAAAGAGAACCTCTTTCAAAAAATCAACTTGCCTCGTTGGTCGACTAATGTGTACAGAGTGCGCGCCGTAGTGCCGGGAGAGCCTCGTCCCAGCTATCTGCTAGAAGAACCGGTCTCGGCCGCCCTACTACCGGGCACGTTTCCCGAAAAAATGTTACAGCTGCGTCATAATATTTCTGGACTATAAAATGCTGCGCTAGCTTCGAACTGACATCATTGTTCAGCGATATGGTCTACGAGACCCATCTCTACTTATCCACCAGAGACTTGGAATCGGTCTCGGACAACGTCGATGCCGTCGGCGGCTCTCTCCACTGGCGCTACTACCCTCCCTCCCGATTGATGGATAGGCTTAACGAATATCGAGACAATGGATGGATGGTGTATTGTGAAAGCGTTACTATTCCTACCAACTACGTCTCAACGACCGACGATTGCGTGCTGGCTGTTTACAATAGAAAAACTAGACGTAGCGCGATCTACTATTTCAAACCGACTGTCATAACCTCTACGATAGAGTTGGTGGACCGAGTGAAAAATGTGTTTGAAACGTCGGACTTCTTCAAAATCTTCGATCAGGATGGAAAAGTCTTATCGATCACCTATGATAAAGATCAAAACGTGGTCAGAATCGGTAAAAGCACGAAGCACGCGCCGTTGGCCGAACGCCCGTACCTGTTCCTACACTTGAGCAAAACTCTAGCCAAAAAGCTCGGATTCGACGAGAGGACCGTGTTCTCGTACACAGAAATCTTCGAAAGCGGAGTCAGTTCTACCGCATTTCCACAACCTATGGAACGGTATAACACGCTGTTCGTGCTAGCCGACTTCGTAGACTACAGTCTCGTCGGTGAAACGGCGCAAAACGTAATTTCGACGATAGACTATCCATTCGCGATGAAAAGTCGATCGATTCAAGATGCGAAAACATTCGCGATCTATCCCCCCAGATGGGTTTCTATGATACCGGCGAAAAATCGAGTCTGGGAAATCAAGATCGCCGATGAAAGCATGAAAGTGTGCAATGCCGTCTACCGAGGCAATCTCCTGTTTCACTTCGTTTTCAAACCGGCTCCGATATAGTATAAAATCGAGACCTTCGAAGACTACAGATCAGTGTTGTTCTGTGTTCTGTCGAGCGGTGGCGGTTCTGTCGACGAAGAGAACGACGTTTGTTACCAACATCCATGTCAGTTGGTCTCGGTAGTCTACTCAGCGCGGATTCGTTTCAACCGGACAAAACCACCGAAACGATTCGAGGACCGGCTAGCAAATACCCGGAGGAAGCGGAGACTATAGACTTGGAGAAAGAGAAGCTAGAGTCTCGCGAAGCATTGGCGGCGCCGGAACCCGCGAAACGACTTCGACGTTGTAGAAAAAGATCTATGCCACGTCGTCGCTGCTGTCCGGTGAGACGAGCGCGAGGACGAACCAGCAACAAGAGCCGTAAAATAACGAATAGAGGACGCGCGCAACAACAACGAGGAAGACGAGCCGTAAAGTCCAAACGATTGTCAACTAGTAGAAAACCCATCAACAATAAGCGATCGGTTCAACGCCATCGTAGACGCTAAAAATGGCTAGCGAAATTATCGTTCCCGTGGAAAATCAATTCTTTCGACCGACACCACTCTGCGACCAGGTGTTGGAGACTAGCGAGGAACATATCCAACCATCTCATCTCGATCAGAATCAGGGATTTATCGAATTCAACGTTCCCGAACACAGCTCATTTTTGAAAAATAAATTCCTCCTGCAGTTGACATTCAATTTGCGAAAACTAAACGAGACTGGGCAGGAGGTGAAATTGGCGGCGGACGCCGCCACCGATCTCGTTGCTCCTATACCTCTAGCCGGACTGTCCAGCTTCAAATCGATCAGCCTCGGTCTGAATGGACACGAAATCGAAGGTACGCTGTTCTAATTTACGCAATTAGAGTCGATAGATAGAATATTTTGTTAGGAAGAAGTGGAAATTGGAGCTATAAAAGTTATTTCAAAACGTTGGCGCAGCCTAAAGATTATCTCGAACAGCAGAAGGATAACTGGTTTTGGTTTCCCGACGATCCGGGCGATATTCAGCAGACGGATGAGTAAGCACCTAACTTTATTATCCTGTATTAATTAAACTCTACATTTTTCAGCGGTGTGTCAACGGCGAAATGGAAAACTCGGCGCACTAAAGTGCTTACGTTAGGAGACATAAAAATCTCCTGTCCTCTACTGTTCGATGTGTCCGGCTCGGACAAACTTTTCCCGCCTATGACCCGTGTTCAAATTCGTCTGTTCCACGCACCGGATGAGTTTCGCCTACAGACCAGAACCGCCACTCAGACCAAGTACAAATTCAACGTCATCAAAGCCGAGCTGGTAGTTCAGAGAACGATCCTCACGGAACAGGCGGTTCAAGAGTTTAGACGCTGTTTCTCCGTCGATAGACCGCTAGTCTACACTTATCCCAGTTTCGAAGTGTTGGGTCCGTTTCAAGTTCCTCAAAACGCTACGATCTACAGCACTCGTATCAGACACGGCATCCGTCCCAATACAGTCTACGCATTTTTCGTAGACTCGGATTCGGCGGCGGGCAAATTGGAGAAAAATGCTTTCTATTTAAAAAACCTCAAAGTCATACAGTCGTCGGCTAGATTCGGTGATGAAATCTCACCCAAGAGCGCGTCGAGACTGACAACCAACTTCGATCCGCAGACCACCGAAGGCCCGTTGGACCTTAGCGACAATTTTCGAACGCTTCTGCAGAGCTTCGGTCAGCAGAGCACCTTCATCGACATAGAGCGATTGGTCTACGGATATACGAGTAAGAACCGTGGTATTTTTCTCAGTTTAAAACTTTAAACTTTCTTTTTTTAGTATTCTGTTACCGTTTCGAACCGCTCTGGTATTCGAAACATTATCGATTGCCTAAGCCGGCCGGTAACAACGATCTCATTCTCGACTTCGCATTCGCCGCCGAAGTACCCAACAAAGCTTCGTTGTTCGTCGTGGTGGTGGGAGAGAGAAACGTGACCTTGCGCCCCGATGGAATCGTTCAAGTGTTAGAATAGTAATAAACCATGCTGCGAGGATTTCAATTGGCTCATATTTGCGGTCGTTTGGACCGACGAATCCAATCGATTTTCGCGGGACTTTACGCCGGCGATCAGTTGCAGCGGGCGTTGGAAATGATCGATCCCAACCGACCCAGTTTTGTCATCTTTAATACGGATCCATCTCACGCTCGCGGCAGCCATTGGGTGGGAGCCTACGTCGATGCGACGGAGTCGAAATTTTACTGGCTGGACAGTCTGGCCAATACGCCTCACTACTATGGAATGGACGAATTCTGGACTAGTTTGAGCGATGGAGAATTCGTGTCGATACCGGAACGGCTTCAGTCGGAGAAGAGCAGTCGTTCTTCTTCCGGTTTGTATGTGATTTATTTTGCGCACTGTCTAGCGCGTAATAATGGAAATTTGCAAGCTTGTCTGTCTAAACTTTCTCGCAACGGTAGTACCGATATTTTTATATTGAATTGGTTCGCGGAAATGTATCCCGGCGTAGAATTGGATGTGTCGAACGGCGTTTGTTCTAAAGCTACTGGTGTATACTCTATGTGGTGTAGGGATTATAGAAAAATGGTGTCGGATCGTAAAACCGTATGAGTCTGGGATAAAACTACTGGTATAAATAGTGTTGTTAAACTAGCTCTCCCTTCATTCGTGGAATCGGAGATGAACGGAACGTCGGTTACGTGGACGCTTCAGTATCCGGCGTCGATGTTAGTGATCGGAAAAAGTGGAAGCGGTCGCTATTAGTTTTTGTTCAAAAATTTTCGTTTACCCCGGTTCTACCGTTTTCAGGCAAAACTACATTTTTGCTGAATCTATTGAAAAACTGGAGTGCAGTTTGTCCTCAGAGACCGAGACTCAGAACGATCGCCGTCTACTACTCGGTTTGGCAGCCGGTCTACAGAGAGATTCGAGATCGTTTTTCCATCGACGATGGCTACGCCGTCTATTTCTACCAGGAACTACCCAACGACTCCAACCTCCCAACCACTAATGAACTGAACGCCGATGAGAGCGCGTTGGTGATCGTCGACGATCTCCAAGGCAAAACCGGCGCCGTCCGCGGCGGCGGCGATTGCATTCGCGATTTGTTCTGCATTCATTCCCACCATAAAAATCTGTTCGTCGCGTTTGCTGTTCAGGATCTGACGGAAAATGGAAGTCTGTTGCGCACGATACGAAAAAACGCCACCTATCTAGTTCTCATGCCCAGCACGGCTTGCACTCTGGATATTAATACGATACAGAGAGCGCGTTTTCCACATTATCCTCGATTCTTGAGCACTGTCGCGAAGCGTGTATTCTACGAGCTGGAGCGCGACTATTTAATAGTCGACTGTTCCAATCAGTCCGTCAAAACCGATCAGTTTCGCCTAAAGACCGGTCTGTTCCCGGGTGACTCGGAAAAGCTGCTCTACAATCCTAGATGAGCGGCGACAATAGCGGTGGCGTTGGTGTCGGCAACAGTGGATCTGCGACGACGACACCCGTACTCGTCCTTAAACTGTTGCTCAGCGAAGATCGCCGTCTGACACCGGTTCAAAACTATATTCTGCGCACTACTTCTACGCGTTACGACGGGTGGCTCAAATTCGCGCGTATCGGTTTTCGTCAACTCGCTAACTGGTTGGATCACAGGAGCGGCGACGGCGGCGGTCGGCGACAGAAACAACAACGCGAAGAGAAAACCTCGTTGTTACTACCTGTCACAGAAGAGGAGGCGTCGATCTTGTTGAAACACCGCAAGCTGATTCGTCGTTTCCTCAACTCCAAACAACCGGTCGGCTTCTTTCGCGCTCACAAACGGAGTCTAAAACCGTTGCTGAATATAATTCTCGGCTACAACTGATTATTATTATGGCGTTCGTGGAATACGTAGCCGTGGAGCGGGCGCAGTTCGAAGATATCAAACAACAGCTATCAGCAGTACTCGACCAACAACGAGAAAAACAAGTGGGAAGTTTGAACAACTACGATGGCGATTCACCGATGAAGATGAGCGGAGGGTTAATAGATGAAGAAGAGATTAGAGAGATTATCGATTCATTGCCCGAAACTCGACGTCGTTCCGCTCAACGGATGTTGGAGATTTTACTACGCGGTCGAAAGTTCGGCTACGACCATCTAACGGGCGAAATCTTAATCGCAGTACCGGAACAACAACGATGTCAACGCGTCAAAAACAGTAATCTGAGAGACATTCTGTTCTACGTCAGCGGTGATGGTGACAACCGCGGTGAGGGTGTATCCGATTATTATCCTATCGGTGTAACAGAATTTGTAAAACTGTTGTCTGAGACTAGATTTGGCAGTACCGAATTGTACGACACTAGTTTGCGCAAAATGTTATTGTCCTATCGCGAGAGTAGAAAAGAATAAAGTTTTTTGTCAGTTTTGTTCGCGTTCTACTCATTACTTCACTGACGAGACTTAAATGGATTTGTTTTGAATCTGATTCGTCGTTTCCTCAACTCCAAACAACCCGCCGGCTTCTTTCGCGCTCACAAACGGAGTCTGAAACCGTTGCTGAATATAATTCTCGGCTACAACTGATTATTATTATGGCGTTTGATGCTGATTGTTAGACACCAACACTGTTTCATCAACTGGTTCCAATATTGGTGACGCTCTTAACCCAATGACAACGTACGTTGAACTAACTATTTCCTATTTGATGACTACATTAGACTCACTCACTGATATAAATGCATGCGCAGGTGGGCAGGTGGTTCGATCGGTTTCAGTAGGTGTCGCCCATAACGCTCCCTTGCTAGGTGGGGCGAGCTCTAATTGTAAGGTTAGTCTGCTGCTGTCCATTACATTAGAGATAGCGCATCGACTGATTGAAAAACGAATGCGTAGAGGGGTGTGCATAGCATTCAGAGGGGAACACCGTGACAACACTGAACCATACTGTATTTGTTGATTAGAAGACTAGAGTTGGTGGTGAGCAGGGGTCTGCTGAGCTGAGCCGGCGCGCTGTTTGTATTATTATTACGTTTATGGATTGGACAACTAGACTGGAGGGGGTGGGTTGTCAGAAAAGCCTACCGTCCTCGGTCTCTGACACTGTTGTTGTCGTTACTTACAGTATTATTCGATACCAGTAAAGTGCATAAATCTTTATTCTAGATTACATACTAATAGTAAGTATAAAAAAATAAAGTAGAATTTTTATCTGGTATCTAATTAAGCAGCAGTAGAACCGGAATAATGGGGAGTAGACCAACCGACTTACTCTCAATTATTGAAGTTATATTAGCTAGACCGAACTAAAATAGTGAGAACTGTGGATATATATGGTTTGCGATAGAGCTCGGTCCGGGACGCGTTTTAAACTAAAAATAACTCTATCTCAAACGTGTTTGCGACAGAGATGTCGGTTGTTTAATGCATCGGCGATAGAGCTCGGTCTAGGACGCGTTTTAAACTAAAAATAATTCTATCTCAAACGTGCTAGCGACAGAGATGTGGGTTGTCTAATGCATCGGCGATAGAGCTCGGTCCGGGACGCGTTTTAAACTAAAAATAATTCTATCTCAAACGTGTTAGCGACAGAGATGTGGGTTGTCTAATGCATCGGCGATAGAGCTCGGTCCGGGACGCATTTTAAACTAAAAATAACTCTATCTCAAACGTGTTTGCGACAGAGATGTAGGTTGTCTAATACATCGGCGATAGAGCTGGGTCCGGGACGCATTTTAAACTAAAAATAATTCTATCTCAAACGTGCTAGCGACAGAGATGTCGGCTGTCTAATGCATCGGCGATAGACCTCGGTCGGGGATGCGTTTTAAACTAAAAATAATTCTATCTCAAACGTGTTAGCGACAGAGATGTGGGTTGTCTAATGCATTCGCGATAGAGCTCGGTCTAGGACGCGTTTTACACTAAAAATAATTCTATCTCAAACGTGTTCGCGAGAGAGATGTCGGTTGTCTAAGGCATCGGCGATAGAGCTCGGTCAGGGACGCATTTTAAACTAAAAATAATTCTATCTCAAACGTGTTAGCGACAGAGATGTAGGTTGTCTAATGCATCCGCGATAGACCTCGGTCGGGGACGCGTTTTAAACTAAAAATAATTCTATCTCAAACGTGTTCGCGAGAGAGATGTCGGTTGTCTAATGCATCGGCGATAGACCTCGGTCGGGGACGCGTTTTAAACTAAAAATAATTCTATCTCAAACGTGTTCGCGAGAGAGATGTCGGTTGTCTAATGCATCGGCGATAGACCTCGGTCGGGGACGCGTTTTAAACTAAAAATAATTCTATCTCAAACGTGTCTGCGACAGAGATGTGGGTTGTCTAATGCATCGGCGATAGAGCTCGGTCCGGAACGCGTTTTAAACTAAAAATAATTCTATCTCAAACGTGTCTGCGACAGAGATGTGGGTTGTCTAATGCATCGGCGATAGAGCTCGGTCCGGGACGCGTTTTAAACTAAAAATAATTCTATCTCAAACGTGCTAGCTACAGAGATACAGAGATGTCGGTTGTCTAATGCATGGGCGATAGAGCTCGGTCCTGGACGCGTTTTAAACTAAAAATAATTCTATCTCAAATGTGCTAGCGACAGAGATGTCGGCTGTCTAATGCATCGGCGATAGAGCTCGGTCGGGGACGCATTTTAAACTAAAAATAATTCTATCTCAAACGTGTTAGCGACAGAGATGTAGGTTGTCTAATGCATCGGCGATAGAGCTCGGTCCGGGACGCGTTTTAAACTAAAAATAATTCTATCTCAAACGTGCTAGCTACAGAGATACAGAGATGTCGGTTGTCTAATGCATGGGCGATAGAGCTCGGTCCTGGACGCATTTTAAACTAAAAATAATTCTATCTCAAACGTGTTAGCGACAGAGATGTAGGTTGTCTAATGCATCGGCGATAGAGCTCGGTCCGGGACGCATTTTAAACTAAAAATAATTCTATCTCAAACGTGTTTGTGACGTTCCGATAGAGCTCGGTCCCGGACGCGTTTTAAACTAAAAAATAATTCTATCTCAAACGTGTTTGCGACAGAGATGTCGGTTGTCTAATGCATCGGCGATAGAGCTCGGTCTAGGACGCATTTTAAACTAAAAATAATTCTATCTCAAACGTGTTCGCGAGAGAGATATCGGTTGTCTAATGCATCGGCGATAGAGCTCGGTCCGGGACGCGTTTTAAACTAAAAATAATTCTATCTCAAACGTGTTTGCGACAGAGATGTCGGTTGTTTAATGCATCGGCGATAGAGCTCGGTCCGGGACGCATTTTAAACTAAAAATAATTCTATCTCAAACGTGCTAGCGACAGAGATGGACAGAGATGTCGGTTGTCTAATGCATCGGCGATAGAGCTCGGTCCGGGACGCGTTTTAAACTAAAAATAATTCTATCTCAAACGTGCTAGCGACAGAGATGGACAGAGATGTCGGTTGTCTAATGCATCGGCGATAGAGCTCGGTCCCGGACGCATTTTAAACTAAAAATAATTCTATCTCAAATGTGCTAGCGACAGAGATGTCGGCTGTCTAATGCATCGGCGATAGAGCTCGGTCGGTCGGGAACGCATTTTAAACTAAAAATAATTCTATCTCAAACGTGCTAGCCACAGAGATGGACAGAGATGTCGGTTGTCTAATGCATCGGCGATAGAGCTCGGTCGGGGACGCATTTTAAACTAAAAATAATTCTATATCAAACGTGTTTGTGACGTTCCGATAGAGCTCGGTCCCGGACGCGTTTTAAACTAAAAAATAATTCTATCTCAAACGTGTTTGCGACAGAGATGTCGGTTGTCTAATGCATCGGCGATAGAGCTCGGTCTAGGACGCATTTTAAACTAAAAATAATTCTATCTCAAACGTGCTAGCGACAGAGATGGACAGAGATGTCGGTTGTCTAATGCATCGGCGATAGAGCTCGGTCTATGATTCATGTTAAACTAAAATTACCTGTTCTTTGCCCACAGCCGTTTCGAATTCCTTCACAACTTGCCGCTGTTGATCCAGTTTTATTCGCTTTGCCACGGTAATCGACGCTCACTACTGTAGCATATAACAGTTACAAAATGTTTATTTTCAGCTTTCGCGATCCATTTATAAACAAAAACTAGGTCGATATGATTGATGACCCTATTAACTCTTATTGCGCGCCGGATAATTGTACTATAATTGTACTCTTGGTCAGTGTTGCTGTTCCAGTTTGACAGAATTACTTTTGTAAGTTGACCAGCTTTAATTTGTATATTAACACAGCGGCGTACCTAGGTGGGTGTAGGGTGAGTACACCCCTCCCTTTTGCATCGAGGAGTTCAGAAATCTGTATGGTCACTACCGTACCAACGCTACAATCCTGAAAGAGATGCGAGATCACAAACTGTTGAACTACGACTGGGTGGCTGAACCCAACCCCGAAAACTATGAGACTGACAATTTGAACATTTCGATCACTCCAGCGAACCACGAACCTTACACATGTGACACAACCAGTATGGAGGAGACACCCCGTCAATTCTTCACAACGGAAATTGGGTGAGAGAGAGGGTACATACAGTAGGGGTGGTAATAACATGTTGTACTTTTAGACAAAAGTCATACAACTCGACTCAACCTATCGCATGACGTGTTATGGTGTGGGAGGAACTAGCGAACAAGTTTTGGCCACATACAGTACGATTACGCAGTTGACCAACTGTGTTTTTTGTTCGGAAACAACTTGAACGCAGAGGGAGGCCGACGAGTACGCAAGTTTCTCACGAAACTATGCGATCGAATTTAGAATAGGATAGTAATGTCATATCCTGGGGTTGATGGAGGTTGGGTGTCCACCGACCAGCCAACCGCGGTAAGAGGATTTTACTGAATTTCCTTTCAGAAAAAGCGTTTAAAAGGTGTTCCAAAGATAAAGTTAACAGTAGATTTAGTAATTTTCAGAGTTTAGAGAGAGACTAAGTAAGCAGGGTTCAGTCCGATCAAGGTGAAAATTTAACCTTTTCAATAACAGAAATTAGAAGGATGCGGTTTTGCTCAACCTATTTGAAAATTTAGCCTTCAACAATGTGTTTAAAATACTCATTCTGAGCATAAAATAGATTTAGTATGTAGTTGTGGTAGATATTTTCATTCATTCTCTTAATTTTAACAAATTTCCCTTCCCAACTCCAACGCAAACGGGTTTCCACCCTGGAATACGACACCGAGTAGGCTAACCCACTCACCGTTGTCACTGAACTACAGTAGTGTGTGTGTGTGTGTGTGTGTGTGTGACGATAAAGAAATTTGGTGTCTCGATTTATACGATTTCGAACATTAGGGTTAACTTTCGCTAACTGAATGTAGGCCGTCGAAATGGTAGTATAAGGAAACTGAACAGTTTAGCTCCATAATCACCGACCTAGATACTTTTATGTTTTCCATTGTGTCTTTTAGCCGAACATACAATGCGCGAAATGCATGGTTAAGCTCGATAATATCATCGCCCC
Source organism: Sabatieria punctata (assembly GCA_030248155.1). NCBI lineage: Eukaryota > Metazoa > Nematoda > Chromadorea > Araeolaimida > Comesomatidae > Sabatieria > Sabatieria punctata. The sequence continues at coordinate 112,859 of JASANB010006097.1, read as the reverse complement.
AGATTCGCTGGAATCCTTGTCATCAGACATGATCGATGGTCATCGCTGCAGGGTAAATAATTCGGTATTGGCAGGTACCACCGATACCTAAAAAGCGTTGGCTTAGGCTATATTATGCAAAATATTTACGAAAAGATAACGGCTCGGTTTTTTTTCTAACGTAGAAGAGGCACCAGGCTGTACGTACAACAGACATACCGTCTGTAACTCGGTCAGTGCGTTGATCATTTTAAACGTTAATCTACTAGTACGATTTGAATTAGTTTAATAATAAATCGACGTTCGTTTAGGACTGGTCGCCAAAAGTTGACTCCGGTGGAACGAGCTACTCTACTATCATTACCCAGTTGCTGACTAAATTTCGATCCCGGACAGCAAATATGCCAGCGCACAGGAAGAAAGAAAGCCGTTGGCAGACCCGTTTTTAAACGGAGAAGAGGCGCCATTCTGTACGTACGTAGGCTGCACGTACATAGACGGGCGACAGTCGGGAACACTGTTGAAAATAAATTTTAACCTATTTACTTTCGTTGTCGGCTGTTTAGGACCGGTCCCGGACACAATAGCGTGGTCAATTTGGCTTCGGTCTCATACTAGTCCATAACATACAATTGTAGTTGACTAACCTCCAGACCGAGATACTCTACTATCATTACCCAGTTGTTGACTAAATTTCAATCCCGGACAGCTATTGAATAGATAAATCAGCTTTGGTCTCATACTAGTACGAGTAGTATATTGCGTCAGTCCGGTTGGCCGACAGCCGACCTACATAGAACGGGTAGGTGAAAAGTTTAATTGTGCGCGCGACGGCCATTTCAGTCGCATAAACTAGTATCTGGCGGTCGGTTTTGTAGTGCGTTGTTGATTTTAAACGTTAATCTACTATCATTACCCAGTTGTTGACTAAATTTCAATCTCGGACAGCTGTTTTACAAATAAATCGGCTTTGGTCTCATACTAGTACGAGTAGTATAGTAGGTGATACACTAGACCCTGTCTTGGACGTATCATACTAGTCCAAGACGGGGTCTAGGGTGTCACCTACTATACTACTACAAGACTAACAATAACTAAGCCTCAACCTCCGCCTAAGCTTGACCTTAAGCCAGAACCTACATAATCCTAACCCCTCAGCCTTAAGCTCAAGCCAGCGCGATTGTCAGAGTAGGAAGGAAAGAGCTGCGCGGCATGCTGGCTTCTGTTTAAAAGAATGAACGATTTGGTTTTCGCGCCTTGATATTCATGTTTCACTTTGTGAACCGGGGGAAACGGTCACTTTAAAACTTGGCCGGGACGAACTGGGCTGATACCGGCATTTCTACTCCAGCTGCGTTTTCCTCCACCGATAATTGTGTCGTATTCAGTCCAAGTAACAGCTACGGCGGGCTAGGCCGATTGTCCGACAATAATGTGTGCGTAGTGTGCCGTAGTCAACAATAGGGCCCGACCGGATACAAATTTCTACCGGATCCGGATCCGGATCCGGATATGCCCATATCCGGCCGGATCCGGATCCGGATGTGCCGGATATCATTGATCAACTAAAAATTTTTTTAGAATGCAATAAACCACATATATACATTTCTTTGTTCTATAACAGTTGATTCAAAACAACATCTAATAATTGTAGTTCAAACAACGCAAGTTATATTGCTTTTTATTGCAGAATTCAACGAAATAGCGTGAGTTTCATTACAAAATGCACTAATTTCTTCTTTTAGAGTAGTAATTTGATTTTAAAACAACGAAAATACAATAATAAAAGTTGCCTGAAAATGGTACCGGTATTTTTTGCCAAAAACAGCTAAGTTATGTAATGGAACTGCTTGTAGGGCTTCTATTAACGTAAATTCAAAGCATTTGAAGCGAATTTAACCAGTTATTGTGTCTATTTCCTTTAAAAACTTGCTTGAGTTTTTTTCCGCATTTTAGTTTTTTTCCGAGCCCCTATGAAAAAAACCGTTTTTTTTTCGGAAAAAAAACGAAAAAAAACGCGGTATAAACTAAAATAATAGTAAAAAGTAAAATTATGAGCCAATAGTAAAGTAAAAATTAAATTAAATTACCAAAGGGGTCAATAGTAAAATAGAAATTTTACTACTATTTTACTAATTTTTGGTGAATTTCAGCCAAAATCTTGATCAATTTTGGACTAAAAGATGTGTGGGTACACTTGCGTGACTCAAAATTTACACATTTTGCCTCTAAACTTCTGGAAAACCTCGTATCATGATCAAATTCAGCAACTATTTGCCACCAACATCCGTCAGTTGTAAGATTTTGGTATCAGAAAACAGAAAAAAACGAAACTTTTAACGGTGTACCAACAACTACAGCCAGATCGCGCTCATTTTCTCAATATTTATGTTCAAATACGTAAAAAATCACGTTTTCTCATCTGTGACTGATATCCGGCATATCCGGGAGGTAATATCCGGATCCGGTACCGGATCCGGATGTGGCCATATCCGGCCGGATCCGGATCCGGATCCGGATATCCGGTCGGGCCCTAGTCAACAAACAAGTCAGTTTTACCATTTCTCGTCGATCCCGCAATTCCTTTGTCAAGTCAAAAGCCTTCTTTGCTTGCCACGGCGTAAGATCGCTGATATATTGTTCGTCTGCTGGGTTTGTAGTGGTTGCTGGTCCGCGAACAACTTTTACCTCCAACAGACAATTAAATAAACAGGAGAATAAAGACACGACCGCTCGCCAGGTAGTCAGACGGAGAGAGTGATGAAAGTTCTAGAGAACAAAGGGCGAGCGGGCTACTAATCACATAGCGCTACAACTACAATGTTTGGCGCGTACAAGGTTACGGTAGCCTTCGCGGTTGTACGTACAGCAAGTGGTGTGTATTTTCTAACTAGCGCAACTACACACGCAACGCCAAACATATCAACCACCTTCTTTCTTCTTGAGGCGGAAACGTCGGTCAGTAGTAGAGCCAGTCCCCTAGGCGGTCTGGCGGTTGACGATTCCGCTGAGGGTGGTGTCGTCGTTGTGGTCGCGGCTGAGCTGGTTCTGGTGCGGTTGCCTCAGCTTCGTAGACAGATGGTCCCGGCCGGTCGGCAACACGTTGCATGTTGCGCCCGTTCCACTTCTGCTTGTCAGACAGCAGGTAGTTGAATCTGCCGAGCACCTTCACAACCGTTAGCACTTTGTTGCTCCAGGGGCTGAGTCCCTTAGGCGTGTGAGGTCGTCTGGTGCGCACCTTCTGCCCAACAGCGAACAGTTGCCCTGAGCTAACAGTGTTTTGGCTTGATTGCTGTTGTCTTTGCCGCGGTTGCTTGTCTTCCCCTCCTTCCTCGTTTTGAGCCGTTTTGCGGGGCAGTCTGTAGACTTCCCAGCCCAATCGAGGTCTGCGTCCGAAAAACTTCTGCGCAGGGCTAAGCTCCTGGCCCTCTCGAGGTGTAGCGCGAAAGTGAGCGAGAGATCGCTGAAGGCCTTCCTCCCACGGTAGACTCGAGCTGAACGTCTGTATGTGGTGTTTGATGAATCGATTGAAGACCTCCACGAACGCGTTTTGTTGAGGAGTGTAGACAGGTGTTGTCTCATGGATGATGTCCCGTTCTGTCAGGAAGTTTCGAAACTCGTCACTGACAAACTGTGGTCCGTTATCAGAGATTATTTTGGCTGGGTTGCCAAAACGAGCGAAGATCTCCCTGAGCCAGCGAATGATCCTGCTAGAAGTGGTGTCCTTCGTGCAGAGAATCTCAGGGAACTTAGAGTAGTTGTCCACGAGCACAACGATGTTCTTCTGATGAGCAGGGGCATTATCGAATGGCCCTGTGATGTCGATGGAGAGTTCCGCCCACGGCTCCTTCGGTGTGTACAGATGCTGGCCCTGCAGGTGCAGCTTGGGTGCTGACTTGGCCGAGTTGAGACAGTTTCCATTCCACAGTCCCTGACGAAACGCTCAGCCTCAGTAGCCATTCCAGGCCACCAGTAGGTCTCTCTAAGCTTCCGTTTGAAGGCAACGATACCTGGATGTCCTTCATGAGCCATGGAGAGCAGATCCGGTCGCAAGACTTGTGGAACCACGATCTGGCTGTTGTCTCGGATGACATATCCATGCTCCAGGGAGAGATTGTCACGCAGCGTGTAGAAAGGCGTTGACAGGAGCTGAGGCGGCAGTTTACGTTTAACTGGCCACCCTCTGGTGCAGAAACGCTTCACAAGTTGCAGCTGAGGGTCCTGGTCCGTAGCGTTAGCAATCTTTTCGATGGAAAGACCCTTCTTAGTGGTGCTGCAGACTCTGGGCACGTCTGGCACCTTCTGCAGTCTGGACAATGCATCGGCCATGTAGTTTTTGTGTCCGGCCACGAATTCGACTGAATAGTCAAAAACGTTGAGGCGATGCACCCAGCGTTCAAACTTCTGAGATCGGCGCTGGTTGGTCTGCCGGTGCAGCAGAGCTTGCAGAGCCTGGTGGTCCGTGCGTAGTGTGAAGTGGCTGCCAAGTAGGTACTTCTCCCAGTGTTCGCAAAAGAACATGGCAGCGAACGCTTCCCTTTCTGTGGTGTCCCAACGCCGTTTGGTGGGGTCCAGCGTGTGGTGTCCAAATGCCACTGGGTACTCCTGGCCGCAGTGCACTTGAGACAGCATTCCACCTATGCCATAGGCGGAGGCGTCTGTCGTCACGATGGTGGGTTTCTCCGGATCGAACATCTTGAGTTTGAGTCCTCGTTTGTCGCAGATCAGAGATTTGAGCCGATCGAATGCAGCTTGCTCAGGCTGCTCCCACTTGAATTTCGTGTCTGCTCTGGTGAGCACACGAAGTGGTTCTGAGGCGTCGGTCAGGCTAGGAACGAACTTGCTCAGGTAGTTGATCGCGCCCAAGAAACTCTGCACGTCCAGCTTGTTTTGGGGTCGTTCCATGTGGCGAATCGAGTCCAACTTGTGTGGATCCGGGCTGACCCATCCGTTGGCGATCACATGGCCCAGAAACGAGATGCTGGGTGAGGCGACGGTGCACTTGCTGAGGTTCAGTCGAAGATTTTTGGCATCCAACTTCTGTAGAACCAGCTGTAGAGTGCGGTCGTGCTCCTCTCGATTCCTTCCATAGACAATGATGTCATCTATGTAGGGCTGGCATCCAGGAATCCCAGCAAGCGTTTCGTGAACCAGCTTCTGGAATACAGCTGCAGAATCCTTGAGTCCCATGGGCAACTTGCGGTATGCATAGTAGCCCCACGGTGTGGCTGTAGTCGTTAGCAACTGAGACTCATCATCAAGCTCGATGTTGAAATAGGCCTTCCGCAGGTCTATTTTGCTGAACACTGTAGCAGCAGCGAGGTGCGTGTACAGCAAGTCCTGGATGTTGGGTAGTGGATACAGCACTGGATCCACGTTTTTGTTGAGTGGAGACAGGTCGGAAGTGATGCGTACAGCAGTAGAATCGTCTGCTTTTGCCACCACGACCATTCCATGCACGTAGTCTGAGTGTGCGACCTTCTCCCAGATGCCTTGCTCCTCCATTTCCTTGACTGCCTTCTCTGCAAGTTGCTCAAAGCGCACTGGAATGGAGCGAACTGGTTGGGCGGGTGGTACCCGCGCGTCAGGTTTGAGCCGGATTCGGTGCTTGAATCCGGGAAAAGTGCCGATAGCTGTGCTCGTGAGCTTGGGAAAGCTGTGTAGCAGCGACAGCAATCCTGCTTTCTCCCAGGTCTGAGTATCCTTGGCAGCTAGCGTAGGAGTAGAGACGTCAGAGATATCTGCTGGTGGCGCGCTGCTGGCGGGAGCACCGTCGTTGACATCCTCTGGTGAGCTGGACTTGGTGACTGCGCAGACAATGCTGTTTTTGGCCTGGATAGTGATATACACTGGATCCAGCGCACGCATTGCATCCATGCCTAGTGTATTGGTGCAGGAATCACCAAACACATACACGGACACGTTGGCAGTTCGTCCTTGGAAGAAGAGTTGTGCAGGAAATTGTCCTTCGATGGGCACTTCTGACTGATCGAAATTGACGATCGGGTCAGCCGTTTGTAGTTTGGTGGCCCGGAAGTGCTTATGGAAGTCATCTCGAGTGATTCCAGTGACGTCCGAGCCTGTGTCGACCATCAAACGCAGTGGTTCGGCAGGAGCATCATCAGTAGAGGCGATGTGAACCTCACAATAAGGTGGTTGAGTGTGCAAAGCATTGACGCTCTTCCTGCCCTTTTTGTGATTGCTGCGCATCTGGTGAGTGAGTCGACAGTGTTGTTTAGCCGGAGGGCGCGAGGTAGAGCAGGGGTTGCTCCTACAGACTCGCTGGAAGTGGCCCTCCTTACCACACTTTTTGCAGGTCTGACCGCGGGCGCGGCATCTGGAATCCCTGTTGTCTGCGTGAGAGGAATCTCCACAATGCCGGCAGACTCTCCTACCGGTTGGCTGACGGTTGGCTGAGGTACTGGGGCGTACCGGCGTAGGTCTGGGTCCTGTGTGCTGCGCGGAGCTAGGTCCCTTGCCCCGGTTGTACCGGTGGCGTGAGGTAGCGCTGATCTGCGATGACCCGGGTGCCATGTTTGCAGCATCCTTTTTGGCGCTCTCATCTGCCAATGCGAGTGTAGTGAATTTCTCCAAATCCACTGCATCGAGGGCGAGCAGTTTCTCCTGTGTAGCACGGCTGTGTAGGCCGCGCACCAGTTGTATTGCTAGCAGATAGTCGATTAAGGTGCGTTCCTCGATGCGTCGTGTCCCCTGATCGACAGGGAACGTGCACTGCTGGATCAGAGTCCTGAGTACGCGAATGTACTCGGTGATTGACTGTGTAGACCCTTGTGAGTGCTGCATAAAGTCGAACAGGGCCCGTACCGGGTTGACAGGCCTGTAGAAAGTCTCCCGGGCGGCTGCCAGGAACTCCTCGAAACTGGCATCTGGATCGGCGTTGAACACAGGGTGACTGGCGAATTGGGGAAGCGCGGCTGTCCCCAAAAACGAGAGAAGAAAGTCGTTCTTCTCGATGTCCGTTAATTTCGCGGTGTTGTCCCTGGTTGCGTCCAGTCCAGTGAGAAACGCGTTGAATAGCCGCTCCCAGAGTGGCCATCTGAGAGGTGGACGGTCATCGACTGTCTGCCAATAAGGTTGAGGTGCCGGGATGTGTGCCCGGCGGTTGGACATCGCGGCGGTGACGATTTGTAGCTGCTGGCACGTAGACAAGTGACAGCCACGATCCGGTAGCTGTCGTTGTGTTGTCGGAGAGAACCGGCTCTACCACACGTACAGCCGACGTGTGGAGACAGGTTTGCGCACTGTAGAAACGAAGAAAACCGGCGCTAACACACGTACAGCCAATGCAGGAGTAGGCGGTACCGTGTGTAGGCAGGTTGACGCGATTTCGTAGAGGACCGGCGCTACCACACGTACAGCCGCGAATGTAGGAGTGGGCGGTACCGTGTGTAGGCAGGTCGGCGCAAATTCGAAGAAAGACCGGCGCTACAGCACGTACAGCCAACGCAGTAGGCGGCAACGTCTGTAGGCAGGTTGTAGAAAAGGCGGTGGCGTCAGGAGCGCCTCCACCGGCCGGAACGTAGAAAAAGAAGAAGACACGTAGGAAGATACTCACTGACTGTGCCTCCTCCAGTAGGTTAGTGTAGGCGACACCAACCGATGATCTGTGCCAAGCTGGTTGTAGAAATCGTCCTCTTTTTCGCTACCGCCGGGTTGGCAGTAGGCGTCGAAAATCTTCGTTTTTCTTTCTTCCGCGATCGTCGAATGCCACCGTTGGTCGCCAGTTGATATATTGTTGGATTCCTCTGCGGTCTCGGTAGTAGCTGTTGCTTTCTGTGGCAGCCGATCAACAACAACTTTTTACCTCCAACAATATAATTAAATACAGGAGAATAAAGACACGACCGCTCGCCAGACAGTCAGACGGAGAGAGTGATGAAAGTTCTAGAGAACAAAGGGCGAGCGGGCTACTAATCACATAGCGCTACAACTACAATGTTTGGCGCGTACAAGGTTACGGTAGCCTTCGCGGTTGTACGTACAGCAAGTGGTGTGTATTTTCTAACTAGCGCAACTACACACGCAACGCCAAACATATCAATCGCAGCCGATGTAGACTTTGAACAAACTATTCCCATCCCAGACGAATTAAGTAAAACACAGATGGAAGGGAAATATAAGAAATAGAGTGCGAACTGGTATTGGGTAAGGGAGTATTGGGGTGTTTTCCAGGTATTGGTATTGGGCATTGGGGTTTTTTATGCCCCAATACCCAATACTAATTTGGACCTATAAAAATCGCTGTTGAACTGAAAAACTGACCTGAAAAAATCGAAAACATTGACCGATGATTACAGTAGGTATAGAAAGCCGTTGTGCGTTAATAAACTAAATGTTAAGAATGTCTTATACTGTCCGCTTTTCTAAGTAGTACACCAGTAATTGCAATTTTTCTGTTCTTATCTAAGATAAACGTTTGTGATTCAATTTGAAGAAATTTGTCATTTTTAGTGATACAGAATATATTAGTACCCAGGGGGTGGGTTTGGTAGACCCTTTTCCGGTAGAGTAAGAAGAAAAATCCGCCGAAAATAGGAAACACTGTCATACAGTAGATCATGTAATATACCGACTAAAACTGTTATTTCTGCTTATTTTACCCTCCAGAACGGCTTCTAAATGCTTTCTTAAAGGCTAATTTTTCAAAATTTTTCGCCCTAGTTGGACAATGGCCCAACCAGGCCTGTTCGAAATTCTAATCCCTTTGAAAGAAATCTTGTGTACAACACTGAAATGTACCTTCTCTCTGAAATGCAATTTTGGCTCAGTTACTCAAGTATTGGGTATTGGGGGTCTCAGGTACTGGTATTGGTATTGGGGTATTGAGTTTTTCAGGTATTGTTCGCACTCGAGTAAAAAATTACACTACGACGTTGAATTAACCTTACATGTACGTACACAAGTACCTTTTGGAAAAAGGCAATTTTTACCGAAAAACGACTTAGAACTCTGGCAGGAAGTTTCAACAAATAGTGTATGGAGAGGAAAATCACAATAACGTGTCGTCTGCACAAGGCTCAATAGCGACCTCGATGCCCCCGTCAGGGGGATCGCGGCTAAAGCCCCATTCTGAAGAATTACTGGACATCTGGGAAACAGAACGTTCGTTTCTCCAAGAGCGGTCAGTGTTGTGCACAGAGGGGTTGGGATAAGGCGGAGGAGCGAACGACTCCAAGGGCACCGGCGCACTCAAATGGGGGTCGTGGTCCACCTCCAAAACCATCGACATGGATTTGGTCAGCACTTTGTCCCCGGAGGGAGGAGGCTGGTTGTTGCTCGAATGCTTGAAGTGCACGCGTTTGCTCAGCTTCCGCAGTTTGTTGGAGAGCGTGCTGAGCGCCGGCGAAGACGGAAACTTGGACGGACTCTCGCCCGACGAGCTGTTGCTCTTTTTGTTCGACTCCTTCGAATCCTCAGCCTTCAGGTTCGGTTTGGTCACGAATGGCGACGCCTCCGGCAGCGGGTCGACTTTCAGGTTGAAACCCTTCATCAGACGACGCTCTGCTTGGGCGCTGCGCTTCTTACTACGCGCTAAAACAGTTAGGCTCTCTAGTCTCATCGCACGCACCTAGACATGCACGGTCACTGAGCCACTGACGCAACTTGGTCCTTCACCGGTAAGCTACTTTCCGCTTTGAACTACAGTATTTGAAAGATTATTACGTTCATCTCTTCTCTAGACATGAAAAGACTACATACTCATAGAACAGAATTGTTAGATTGACATAACCGGGTAAATATTTTAAATGAAAACAGCGGGGTTAGTACGTATAGTACGTACAATTCCGATGTCCACACTGATCTTACATGATACACAAGGTAAAAGATTTTAGTAATTACAGGGTAACTTTCCGTTTAGTGCCCCGGTTTTGACAGCTCGTAACTTTTGTTCTTTTCTATTTAAGCCTTCTTTTTAAGCCAAATACGCTCGCATTTTGTTCCTTCTTCAGCCAGTTCCAGCTGCAGAAAAGTATAAGCAGTGCACATTCATATTTTGTGTGAGGTACAGTAAGCAAGTTAAATTGATTAGAGTTCGTACAAAACGTAATGTTTGGATTGACTAGCACTGGCTGAAAATTTGCATAACTAGAATCTGGATGCATAATTACAACATCACTCATCTTGCGGCATAAAGTTCAACACCGATAATAAGCGAGACCTACGTAACAAATGTACATGCACTCTGCGTTACTATTAGCAGGCGACATGTCCCAATCTAAATGCAAATTGCTGCAAGGAACAAAATGCGGCAGTAAATGAAACTTCTCTAACCGACGCAACTCAGTTCAGTTTCGATCAATTTCGTCAGCGAAGACAAAAGCTACTGCAAAAACTGTTAGAATCCGGGCACTGAAAACGCACATTTACCTATACTAAGTGACGGTTAAAGAGACCACACTTTCTCCGTGTGGCAGCGGGTTTGTTTTGCTAAGACAATTGTTGCAAGAAAACACAAACGTACAATTAGTTTTCTGCGATATATCGCTGTGTCCGGTGTCCATTCCAGCGCCTCTAAGAATTCCGAGCAACTCGTATCGAAACGCAGAAATATCCTGTTTGATTTCGTTGACGTCATCCTCGGACACTCCCTCCGCCAGCTGCTTCTGCCGCTGCACGTGCGCCACGTAGCGCTTAACCAGATTTCGCATCACGAACTGAAATGTCGACGGCTTGTAGTAAAACCACCAGGTAAGAGGTAAAAGTAGATAATAATACGTAGTACATTACATCTACATAAGCATCCAATACCTACTAGACGTCTAAATACTGTACGTACTGGTAAGAAAATTAGTGAGAACGAATATAAAGAATGCCAGCAAACGGGATTTAATGGATAAAGCAGCCACTACTGTCACTACGAATACGAAAGGATAGAAAAATGGAAAAGCTGGGTCACTCTCTGGTACCTGATACTTTGCTTCGCGTTCACTAACTTTCTTGAGCGTCTTCTAAAAAATGTACAAGCTACCTGATAATTAGCTTCTCTCTGACTGACGTGCTTGAGAATTTTTTGAAGCTAAAACATGTCTGCTTAAACCGCACTCAATACACAGACGTTGTACTGACTGGCTGAAGGTTCATGGACCATACATGGGCACCCCCAACTTGGGCTCGACCCCCGACCCAATCACCTGAAGCCGACTTTTGATCCTACCCCACCCACCAAAATGGCCGCGACCCCCCTAACCGGTAGGCCCACACCCAAATTTTCAGATTTTGACTATCCCAACCCATTTTCCGGCCCATGTATGTCATAGAGGGGAACGATAATGGCCTTTTAGTCAAAACAGGACTATAATCGATTTTCAAGAACTAAAACCCGGAGTACACTGCAAGAATGGTAGGAAAGTGCATACTTACCAAACACGTAATAGGGCGGGGTCTGGAGGTCTGCCCTCACCCAACTAGGCCAGACCCCCCGTGACCATTTTTCTGGCAAGTATTACTTGTTAAAGTTCTGTTTCTGGCAAGTTGAACTTTTTCGGCACACTATTGCTAAAATCGCCTGTAAAACAGCACTTTTAGCTGTATTTGAGGCAGAATTAGCGACTTATGAGCGAGCGTTTTTAGTACCCAACACTGTCTCCGGAATTTGGGCTCAGACCTCCAGGACAGCGCTAGACCCCAACCCCCTCCCCATCGGCGGACGACCTTACGGATGGCAGATGTATGATACTTATAGAGTCAAAGGATTCTTAGCATAGATTGTATTGCTTCGATTGAGGCCTCAACTTATACGTAACACAACATGACGAACCGTTACCGTTCCGCACGTTGATAAATCCCAGACAGACAGTAAAACCTATCACCAGCACGACAAGCAAGAAACGTTCAGCTAACTTGTGCTACGCGCATACATGGGCCGGAAAAATCCGGCGGGCGGGTATGTGGTTTTTCGTCAGGGTGGGGGCATTTTCTGGAGAGTATAAAATTGCTTGCCCAAAAAAGGTCGCCAAAATCTTGGAGGGGAGGTACTGTATGGACCGCCGAGGGGTGTTTTGACCAAAAGTTTCTGTGCTTCCCAAAAACGTCGCAGCGAAATGGACCCTCGGGTCTGATCGTAGGGGGCCGACTTGTTCGACCCTCCGTTGCATCGCATCGAATCGAAAAAACCCCCACACCCCGGCCCATGTATGGTTACTCGAATGGCGTAGAAGATTAGGTTATTATACAAGTATGTACGTAGTAGTACTAACCATAAGGTGTCCAAACCGAACGTACCCTTAAACTTCTCTGTTTAGTCTGTTGTATCCTTTTTGAGCATTTGCAAAAGCGATCGCAGAAAAAGCGAATCAAGTAATAGAAGGACTTGGGCGAAGGTACAATGTTGAAGGGAGCCGGTAAAGTGCCTCCTTCTTCAAAATAGCCGATCCACAGTTTACTTCTGGCAAATTTCCACTCTATGTCGGCCTGATTCTGAAAGCTGTCAACGGTTGCAGACAGCCAGTTTACGAAGGATAACAGGAGACCGACCGAAATATACTGGTAGGAGTTGCTCATCATCGCAATCAACATGTTGAGCAAGACGATTATTGAGATAATGCCGTACGTGCCGAACATGGTCTTGCCGGCCCATTCGGTCAGGTTGTGCTCTTCCTTCAGATCGAAATGATCCAGGTCAACAAGTCCGAAGATTGCCCAGAACAGCGTCTCCACCGAGTTGAACAGACTGCAACAGGTCTCGTAGCCTCCACTATGTCTTGCTTTCAGCCCTCACCTCTGGCTCAGACGTGCACGGGCGGGCATGCCGCACTCACCCATACATGGGCCGGAAAAATCCGGAGGGGGTCTGGAGACCTCGGGGGAGGGTCCCCGAAAAAAGTCCAAAAAACGCCTATTTTGCCTATTTAAAAATTTTGCCTATTTAAAATTTTTCACCCACAGGGAGGGGGGTAGGGAGGTGGTATGGGTCGGCGAGGGGGTAAACCTCCCTTACCCCGGCCCATGTATGCACTCACCCGAAGGCCGGAAGCGGTACCCGTGCAAATCTCTAGCTCAGGGTTACGTATATTTCGTTTGAACTAAAGTATCAGATTTTGTATTAAAGTTGCTTTTCTGATGCATCCTTGGATCGCCTACATGCTAAATTCCATGCAAGCAAAAAATGAAAAAGTTTTCAAAATAACATATTTTTATATACCATACATAATTTAAAAATTCAAAATAAAAAATATCAGCAAAAATAGTTGGTCTTCAAAAAACCTTTTTTTACACCTCTACTTTTAACTCTACTTCGGAAGCCAAGATTATAAAAGATATTTAGCGAATTTCTATACGTACTTCTCGAGATCTTTCGTGCTATAAGTCAGCCAGACATTTGTCAACAACACAATGGTACTGATATTACACTATGATAAAAGACTAGCCAAAGTATCGGTACGACACATGTATGGTGGTACCTTGACTGTAAAAGACGGTTAAAGCTAGCTCTCACTTCGCAAACGACTTGAACTTGGGCAGGCAAGAGTCAGCGTAATCATCGACCTCATTTTTAGAGTAGGCGTTCTGCTCGGTGACGGACATGGTGCGGATTTTGTTGTATTTGTCGCATTCCTGAGAGCGCATAGTGGCATAGTACCAGAAGAGTTGGTTGAGTCCGCAGGCAAACGCGAACAGTACCAAGGTGTAGACGAAGAAGAACTTGAGTATGTCGATCACCATCCTGCCTAAACACACACCTGGTCGACCTCGACAAACGGCTCGATCGAATGGCACCCACCGAGAGATATCTGCAGTGGTCCCAGATGAGGGTTGACCGTGAAAATATGCACCAGCTTGAGGGAAGAGAATATGTTGGCGGTGGCAAAAATGCATTCAGAGATAAGAGTGGGGTCGAGCGAGTGCCAGAATTTGCGCGGCAACTTGCGACCCAGGTAACTCGTGGCAGGATCGGCCAATTCGATCTCCAGCTGACAGACAATACTTATGCACTAGGTGGTAGGCAGAGAAGCTGGCTTAACTGACTTTTAGGGGTCCCTCCACTATTTGCTTAGGTTTAGGCTTAGAAGTCAACTGAATACGGTAGATAAAATTGAAATTTTTGTTAGGGACCCCTAATAGTCAGTTTTGCGAGAAGCTAACCTGCACGTAAGCAATCAGCCTGAGCATCATGGCACAGAGATAAAGGGAGTTGGTGATGAAGTCGAGAATGTTCCACATATTGTGGCAGTACTCGTAGAGTCCCATGTCCCACAGCTGCTTCACTTCCACCCAGATCAGACCGGCCACGTAAGCCAGAATCGCCCACTCGACCGGCGTCGGCGGTGGTCCTCGCAGTTCCTTCCGGTCTGGGTCGGTCTGGTCATCTCCAGACGGACCCAGACCGGTCGGCTTGTTCACAGCGCTGGCATTGGAACTGGGTCTAGAGGTGGTTCTGAACAACTCGTCGTAATTGATTCTTTGGCTGGCCAAAATCAGCAAAACTGTAAAAATCGACACTGCCTCAGAAGCTGCAGCAGCATCATTTAGCAGTCAGGCACCCAAAGCGCTTAGGCTACTACGTAGTACCATATATGGCAGGTTGGGGTATACCAGTACTTCACCAAAGTAGCGCATCAAGCGGAGTTTTGGGTGGGTACACACACCCTTTCCGGTGAAGGTTCGAAGAAAAACTGTCAAATTACCTAAGAGAAACGATAAATATTGCACTAAAACTTTCTACTCTAAACACAGTGTCTTTTTAAATGTGCTTTAGAAGGTAAAATTTTCTCTTCCAGACCTCCTTCAACTACTAAAACTGTTAATTTTATTATCAGAATTCCTTTTCAGCGCTTTCTTGAAAGCCAATTTTCAAAACAATTACACCCTTGAAAAATCCTTGATACTGCTAGACAATAATACAGAGTTATGCTATCTCCAAATTCCATTCCATAAGATGTACCACGCTACCGGCCGATGTAAGGGGTAGGTAATCATAAATGCCGTTAAGTGCCTGACTGTTCAAGACACCTACACAGGAAGAAACAGTATGAGGCGCTGTGACACAAAAATTTGATGAAAGGCTTTCGAATGAAACTGGAAGCACGCTTGGCCGGCCAGAGCAGGTAGAAGGCGGCCAGGATAGGGAAGGACACTGAGATGCCCAGTATGAGGAGAATCTTGAAAACTATATTCCGCCGGCGAAAGCCCGGAAGACCCTCGTACCAAATCGACGCCAACAGCTGTTGGCAGTTAGGGTGCGCCACAAACTAAAACATAATACTACTACTGCGTAGATACAGTAGTACGTAAACAACAAACACCTTCTTCTGTCGGAACTGCACAGCCAGTTTCAGTCTGGCCAGCTGCATTCGCTCGCCGGGGGCTCTTTCTCTGAGCGCCGGAAACCGGTCGGACGTGTCGTGGTTAAGAATAATTTCCAGCTCCTTCGAACCGCGCACCTGATCCAGAATGCCCACCGAGAAGTTCTGGCACCGGTGACTCAACTCCTGCAGCCAAGACGCTCTACAGTCAGGCACTTCTCCACAGCACAGACAACCACTGTATTCAGTGACACACCTGGTAATCGCTTTTGAACTCGTTCTCGATGTAGGAGAGCCGGCGTAGTTCCCAGCTCAATTCAAATGCATAGAGTATGGGGTCTCTTGCAGACAAACAGATCAGAGAGGGGGAGGCCAGAGCTCTGTAGGCGTTGATCCGCGATCGCGACAAGCGCAACGAATCGTCGGCGTTCGCCTGTAACACACGTACGTGTCAGGATGACAGATGCTACTGTATAGGTACTTGAAGACAGTCCTTGCATGAGCACCGAACATCGTGTGGGTGGGGAATAGACGCACCTCTGTCGAGAAGCATCTAAACGGAGGCTGATTAGTGGCAACTGCGTGCTGATTAATTGCAACCTTTATTATTTCGTAGTTGTCGCGGTGAGCTGCCAAAATGATAGGAGTGATGTCGGGCGTAAAAGCAGACTGCTCATTGATTTCAACGCCTTGATTCTGAAACAGTCAATGTCTACAACAACCAGCCTAACCAATCTTGACCAGATTCTCCTCTCTTACATTGTAATTTCTTTTCTACATTGCGAAGTTAACAGGATATACCAAAACAACTACGTACTCAAGGAACTCTCGTTTATTTGATTGACTAAATTTGGCAAAATGTAACCGTACCAGTGGTGTTTAGCTCGATCACCAAAGCACAAAGACACGGCTTTCAAGGGATTTCCTTCGAATAAATTTAAAAAGCATACAAAGTTCAATTCTGCGGCACAATTTTCAAATTAAACAAGCCTTGTCTATGTACTCTATAGAAATTACAACAAAGTGTTTCTAATTAACTGTCTAAGGGAAAGGAAGTGTAACATTCCAATTTTTGTATTTCCGTACGTTATCGCCAGAAATAAAGTAGCAACATCACTGACATTTTAACGTAAACATCTGAAAGCAGACGAAACATTGCTGCCAGTTTCGGCTAGTCTGCTTCTTTTGATTATAGTCATTTTAGCACACACAGTATATTGAGTAGGCGAGCCATCTGTACGAGCTAAACTATTGTATGTAGAATTTTCTTCAATTTTTCCTATTGGAATTTTCACAAATAAACGTTATTTTCAAAGAAAACCAACTTAGTTGTCAACGGTTCTACAGTTGTTTCTCGAGTGTGAATGTATGTATGGGTACGTGCGTACTGCTGGTTGGTGTGCAGCGGGCGAGACAGACAGACGGACAGAAGGAGAGTGCGATTGGTATGCTACAAAGCGAGAGTTGGCATTGATCGTGCAGTGCCGGCCTTACTAAATGCCTCTCAATTTGGCGAACCAATGTGCCACGGGCACACAACGCCCAATAAATTAGTGGTGGGCTTGTCGGCCGGCCGTCTTCGGCCAAACTCTGTCCGTTTGACGGCTAATATCGGCAGGCACACAGACAGACAGACAGACTGACTGAAGTGGTCGATCGCTCAATCAATCGGGCCACAAACCCGATCACTCAATTTGCATAGACACAGCCCAGCTAGTAGTACCTCGGCATTGAATTTGTCCAATTTCTCCAAGTGGTTTAAAATAATCTCCACCGCCTCCACGTTCTCCTCATTGATCGCGTAGAGAATGGCGTCGCCGGTCTCGATGTTGGCCTCCAGCAGAGTCTCGATCATCTCTATGTTTTCGTTCTCGATCGCTATTAGCAACGCGTTCCGTCCGAGCGGGTCTACGCAGTTCAGGTTGAAGGCCTTGCTGTGTACAGCCAACGCAATGTAGTGGCGCACCGAGCCGATGTCTCCTCGCTCGGCGGCCAGCAGAAAATGCTTCTCCATCCATACCACGTCGCCGGAGACTGAAACCGTGTGGAGAGAGCTGTAGTAGAGTTATGGTAGACAGGCAGGTACGTACCGTCGTCGGGCAGAGAGGCAGAGAGTTTAGGGTCGGGACGTCGCGGCATGTCGAGAGGGGGGTTGTCTGAAGCAGAGAATCAAGTGAGAGAGGAGGGAGGGCGCAGCAAATGCGATTACAAGGAGGCAGCGCCGGGTCTAGAGAGCAGTCGTCGCGCACACGAGGATCCATGATCCACACCTTCTCCTCGTCCTGAGCCCCGTGACGCGGCATTTAGTAGCGGCCGGAGCGTCGACAGTCTGCAATCAACCGACAGTGGACACTAATCAGCATTTGATCTGGTTAGCCATAGAGAGCAGAAAAAATTGCTCCCAAACTGAATTTCCTAATTACGGTATAGCCAATCTCAGCTCACATAATTAGTCCCCACCGAGCGTCTCTCAGCGATCGATCGGTGTTCATCACCGACAAGTTGGGGTCGGCAAAAAACAAGCCATCAACTGCCATGAATCCTCGGTGACCAGTGACCGGCTGGCAGCCAATTCCGTGCTTATCGACCAACTTACCCCAAGGCTTTGTCGGAGCGAAGCGGGGCGTACGCAGAGCGTGCCGACAACAATGGCAAGGTGTCGGCGGTCAAAACAAAATTCCGAGGGCGGCTGCGCGGCTGAGCCAGTCAGCTGGGCAAATTGCAGCCGCAGGTGACGATCTCGGCGCCTTCATCTGCCTATGACTTGGTGGCCAGACCATCCGGCAGCCAAGTTGGGACGGCGCTAATAAATCCAGGCGCGCGCTCGCGGAAGCTCAGCCAGGCAAACTTATTAGCCACATCATTCTTGCACAAATTATAATCCGAGCTCTGTGGCGAGCGTTTGGGCTTTAGAGGAATAAAACGGGAAGTATTGAATGAGGGGGAGGAAGGACAAAAAGTCTAAAGCGATCTGGTGCTCGAGTGCGTGAACAACAAGGCCTGACAGCCGTAACAAGCAGATGAGCTTGTTAACTAAGTAATCAAGCCCAATGGTGTGATTTAATTTTGAGGCTCAGCGAAAAATCTATAGGTTTATCGTTAGGGCATTTCAGGCGCGCAGCCCCGGCACCGTGCACGGCGCTAAGAAAGGTTGGCGCGCATAAAACGGAACTCATAAGGAATTGTAATAGGCCGTTGGGTTTGCATACGGAAGCAGTGCTTCATGTTACAACGACCTCCCGCCAGAACCAGCATCCCTGCCGCCGCCAGCACAGAAATGATTAATGGCACCGGCTAAAACGGTACTGCCGCATCAACTTATTACAGCCACACGCCCCACTACCCACCTTCCCCACCGACCGCACATAAACCACAGACAGCGCTCTCGTTAAACTAAATTGAGTTTAATTTAGCCACACCGACTCATTGAACCGTGCCGACACCCACCCTCGTTTGTTTGGCAGAAACAACAACTCACCGCTTCCATCTCGGCTGCAGGTAGTCGTCGACGGCCGCCGCTGCGGATCAAAGCACAGCTGCGCTCTAATTTGGCAAGTCAGATGGCCCTAACTAAGGCCGGATCAAATGCTCAAAATTCAATAAGTTCCCTCCGGGCCACCTTGGCAATCAAGCCGTTCACTCTCAGACACATCCTAATCGTATCGATTCATTTTTCTATTTGCTTTTATTTAGTCGCTCTTTCTGCAACTACACGCACAATCGAGGCCCATCACTGGTCTCCGGGCTCTGCACCATTAAGGCCGATGCACTAATGAGCCGCCTATGGAAGCCATTCAATGTGGCACACTTTACGACTGCCTTTGATCGGCCCCACAAAATGACTTGTCTCCCTTCGGACTCGCCGCCCAATGCATCACACACACCCCACCCGCGGCTACGCACTAAAAGCTCCTAATCCAATTAATTACTCGCGTCACCCTTTATTAATAGCAAACACACTGCACACAGCTAACTGCGCGACCGACTCTTCCGATGCTTCCGTCGAGACCTAAACACCTCTGTCAGACAGTCACACCGGGCACAGGTCAGGTCACACCTGGAGTGCCGACGTCTGCGCGAGTAACGCGGACTGCGGTTGCGGGTGCGATATGCCGACGGCAGTTGCCGACCACTCATCCTCGTCTTTCGTCTGCGAGTGTCGTCCGAAACGCCGGAGTCACTAAGACACACAGACATAATCACTGCAGCCAGCTTGTCAGCACACACCTGCTAGAAGCATTGTCGGAAAGCTCGCCAGTTTCCTTAGCATTAGCAGAGCCGGAGGCTGCAGCAGGTTCGACGGCAGGAGCAGCAGCAGCAGTTGGGCTGTCACCTGCATCGGACGTCTTCTTGCTGGCCAGTCGCTCTTGCAGACGCTCCAGAAAAGCTCTTGCCTTGCGCTTTCGATCCAGCTGCAGCTGCTGCTCGGCCGCACTCAACCGCTCCCCTTCGGTCTGAAAGAGGAAAGTGTCTAAAGTAAAGGCATCATATGCAGGCGGCAACGTACTTCTGGCTCGTCCAGCACTATGCCAGGAGGACCTGCCGAGCCGAGATAAAAGGAAGGCAGCTGGGTATCACCGCTCTGGTCGGCCGGTGTCAGTTTTGGTTCGGCCACATTGCCGCTGAAATGATCTCATCTAGATTGAAGGATAAAATAAAATATGCATGTAATAAATTGCGCAGTACAGACCAACATGTCTGACTTCGTTATCGTTATTATCTGGATCATATACGAACTTTTAGTCTATACTGTTCACAGTTTTTCTAGAGAACTCATTTTCTCTAAAAAGAGGGATTTTCTTGGTTTGCATGTGACATTGCTTTGTTGAATAAACTGGCTTTACTGTTGAGCACTGTTATTAACTGGCTTCAGCTTTTAATGTGACCTCATCGCTTTCTGATTGTGCTTTTATCATAAAATGGGCACTGTTATTGGAGCACCACCAGTGTTGATTTAGTGCATGCTCGTATAGAAACAAGCACCGTAATGCCTGTAGTCGATGACGTCAACAAACAGCAGATGCAAACAAACATGTTCCGTGGGACTAGCCAGAAAGGCCAACCCCCCGGACAGTTTGTTCAGACATAAAATTTTAGCTTATAATCTGCTTAACAAGCCTTTGTTAATCGAATTTAGCGTTTCCTCTGCTGATATTTAAATAAAACGTGCTAAAACGCTAAATTTAAAGGCCTTCTTGGAGCTTTTTGAATTTTTTGGACTCCGTTTCTGGGCGAAACCCCTGGCAGGCAAAATCTTCCTTACCCCCTCTTCCTCCATCCCGCAGATGTATTGATGCAATAAGTTAGCAATGCGATTTACGCACCAGTTAGGTCGAGCTACAAACCTACTCAATGGCGCAATTTAGGAATGCCTGAGTGAAAAAATGAAACAGCGACCAAGGCTGAAAGTAATTATGGCACCTTGAAGCAGACAAGGGCAAAGGGGGTTGACCCCCCTCAGGTTCTGACCTACCCACTCAGGAATTTTGTACAGAAAACTATGATGAAAGTATGCCTAGACTAGGTGTAAATGAGCTCAGAATAGCTTGTTTTAACTCATTTTAGAGAAAAATAAACCTGAACATGTTGATTTTAGTAAAAAAAAATCGGACTTTTTGGCTTACCATCCCCTCAACCACCTTCAGCCGACGCTACCCAATCAGGATTTGAAAACTTACCATCCCCTCATGCAAAATGCTTCCTCATGTCTGCCTTGAAATCAATGCTTTTAGAGCGCACGTACATAGATACTTCACTCGAAGTGGTGTCACAACTTCGTTTATTACTAATCTTACTCCGAAATATTTTTGCATTTTAATTTTTGACGATTAATTTTTACAAATCATCTGAAACTGTGTTCTGCGAAAGTGTTAACCAAAGTTCTGTACTGTACCTAACCAACTTTGTATTATATATTCGACATAAACCAATCAATATGCTGACCGTTTCTAAGCGCGTTCTTAAACCACTTCAAAAAGGTTTTGTTCCTGGGAGCATTTAGTCGATTTTCAGTCCGGTTGGACATCAGCGACAGCGACCTCAATACGAGCCATTGGAAAGCTAATTATTAGGTTTGAAACTGTACGATTTCGTCTCGGTTCGTTATCACTCATCCACGTAGAGCTCTTCTCATCTCGGGGTTCTCTCTGGGTGGGCGATTCGAGATCTGGGGTACAGTACAGACAAAGGCTATCGAACAAGAGAAGAGTTCATGTCTACGTTGCAGCGCTAACGCATGCCAACACCGATTAATAGAACAGCTCACCTTAACACAGACATATTCGGCACACTTTCAGAGCGCTTTTCTTTAATGGCGAATGAGATTGGACCAACAAAAGTCGACTTTTTCTCTGGTGTGCCTTGTTCGGGAAGAGGAGCGTCATGAAAAAAGCGTCGTTTGCGCGCTGGTTTTGCTTCGCTTGTAGCGGACAACGAGTTGCCATCTGTGGCGCGGTTGGTCGTGTCGACAAACTGAAATCGGAGAGAAGATTGCAATCGTCTCTTAACCAGTAGTACATTCCTGTGCACGACAATTCCCCCCCCCCGGATATTTGCGTAAGTGTGACGCAGTGTGCGATTTAGGGGGAAAAGAAAAAAATCCAACTCGTATTGGTTTTATAAGTCGAAAACTAAGAATCAGATTTGTCCATAGAAATTCTATTTTTTCGTTAATTCAGTATGGGTATGAAACTTGTAGGCATGATTGATTGGCATTGCCATTGGGCATAAGATAATATGACTGGGCACCCCTATAGCTCAAAGGGCTGAAAAATTGGAGAATTTCAAAAAAACATAACAAAACCTGAATTCTTCGTACCGTAAAGCCTGTGAAATTAGGATACTGAAGATTTTTGATTTTCCAAAAACACTATGGGGAAGGTTTCCATAATGTGGAGCAGAGTTCAAATAACATGTTAATTCATCTGTCCTACTACAATTTATGTTGATTAATAACTATGCGGTTTGCCGGCACAGCTGGTGTAGTGGTTTAGGCCGCAAACCCAATGTTAGCGTGGTCGTGCGTTTATCCACTCGGCGGGGCAAGTTTCTTGCCGCAAAGAGTTGGTCGTCGGCACAAAGCCCAACCGAGGCCTCCGAAAGCTGGTCATAGCGAGTAGGTAAATGGGAACCGCCTGGAGCTCCCGTTGCACCTAAAAGCTACAATAGCAACCACACACGTGTGGAGATATAGGGAACGGGGACAGCTACCACTGAGACCCGCCCAAACCGAGCTGGTGTTGGCTAGTAGCGAAGGAAGGGCAGGATGTCGGTATGTGTGATGGGCCCGCAGTGTGGGCTAACGCAGGGGCTACGACGGCCCCGCCCTGAAAATCCACCCATCCATCCAACTATGGGGTTTCGATCACGTTTTTTAAATTCCCGAACTTTAGTGTCCTATGAGCTGCAGGGTTGCCCATTCAATATGTTATGCCCAGTGGCAACATCAGTCATTCCTGAAAGTATACATGTAACAGCTCCGGGCCTACCTGGGGGGTAGGGGGGTTTCCTCAGGTGGGGGGTCGAGAAGGTCGTTGATTGACGCGAAAACGCTTCTTAAAGGTAATTTTGGATTGAATTTTGAGATCCCGTTCAGTATCAGTATTGCGGGACTAATCGAAGTGTGAAGTTTAACCGGTACCATTTTTGTTATTTGGCTGACTGTACCGTTTTATTTTATTAGAGTGAGCTCCATCGGCTCTTAATGCCTGAATAAGCAGACAATGGAAACAAACCGTGCAGGGCGTGTTGACAGCGGGGGCGGTAGAGTAGGCAGTAGAGGGCGCGTGTCTGTAATAGGTCTCGTACTGAATCCATCTGATCTTCATCTGGTAGTAGGCATAATAAGGGTGGTTGGGAATCAGAAAGTCCAAGTGCAATTCAGGTCTTCCTGTAACGGTCGTCGGTCAAGCGCACTTTTCTCTTCTAAACTAGTAACAACAACTCACTTCGTAAGTGATCCTCGGCAGCAGGACCGAATTTGGCCACAAACTCAGCTGTTTTGTTTACCACTGGCATCAGGTCCGGGGGCGGAGGCACAACGTTCGATTGCTGGGCCACGTTAGCAGGAGCTGACACGCCGTAAAACCACAGGTGCCACTCGCCATACTCGGACGGCGGCGGTTCGCGGGCGGTCAGTTCGGTTAACTGCGGAGCCGACAGACTGGAGCAGACGCCACTGCTTGACTCTGCTGAATTTGGAACCACCCTGCAATCTCGTTAGTGCTTGATCGAAACCTTTCCACACTTCCAAGTTGTAGGAGGTAGTCGAGAGCATAAGACGCAAACTGTTTTCGTTCCACCCAACCCACATTATCGACGGAACCCAAACGCGTCCGCGAGCTAACCAACCATTACGCCAATTTAATTTTTAATAATAGTTTATATAATAATCTTAATAATCTCACCGCAGTCTTTCTAGGAAATTCAACATTACATGGTTTGCTTACTGAAATACCGCTCATCAGCGGTACCCTAAAGGAAAATTCCTGCAAAACCCCCCACGACAGCCAATACGGCGACTTTTTTGAGAAAGCGATTCTATACTCTCATATCCCTGAAAAGCCATACCCCTCCATTTTTCCGCCCATGTATGGTGGTAGGCAGACATGGGAAAAGGGGTGGGTCTGAGGGGGGTTGCCCCCCTCATGCTCTGACCTACCCCCCTCAGGAATCTTTTGGAAGAATTTTGTATAGAAAATTATGGTAAAAATATGCTTGAATTAGGTGTAAATGAATTCAGAATAGCTTATTTTAACTTATTGTAATGAAAAATAAGCCAAAAACCCTTTGTTTTAGCCAAAAATCGGACTTTTTTGCTTACCATCCCCTCAGCCCCTCTCAGGCTGGCCATGTCTGGTGGTAGGGTATCACTTGAGGGTGAACCGGTACTGCGCTGTATGATACACAGCTAATTTCCCACCCGGAAAACTGTCCATGCATGGGCCGGGGATTTTTTACTCCATTCCCACGCCGACCAATACCACCCCCTCGGCCAGCGCCAGGAGAAAATGTTCGCTTTTTTAAGGCAAAATAGGCGTTTTTCGGGCTTCTTCTGGGCTCCCTTCCACCACCCCTCCCGAGACCTCCAGACCCCCCTCAGGATTTATCCAGACCATGAACAAAATTTTGTGCTTTTTAAGCAAAGTAGGCAGTTACAGCGATTTGTTTACTTTCTGGGACTCCCCGAGACGACTTCAGATTTTACTGACCAACATGCACGGCTTATTAATCATGTTACATGTCATGTAATCATGTTAATCGCGGCATACATGAGCCGCGGGGGGCGGCCCGGGGGTTTGCTCACCCCCAACTTGGGCTCGCTCCCCCCCCAACCACCCACCTCAAGCCGACTTTTGTTCCTGACCCCACCCACCAAAACGGCCGCGACCCGTCCCAAACCGGCAGGTCCACCCCCAAATTTTCAGATTTTGACTACACCAACCCATTTTTCCAGCCCATGTATGATCATGACTACTACAAAACACCGAGACCAAAGCAACGCGCAGCTTAT
The DNA here is from genome assembly GCA_030248155.1 of Sabatieria punctata. Classification (NCBI taxonomy): domain Eukaryota; kingdom Metazoa; phylum Nematoda; class Chromadorea; order Araeolaimida; family Comesomatidae; genus Sabatieria; species Sabatieria punctata. The sequence continues at coordinate 88,106 of JASANB010006097.1, read as the reverse complement.
TAAGCAAAGTTGGTATTGCAGCGATGTTTTACCTTTAGCGCGACTCCCCGAAACGACCGAAGCAGAACCCCTACAGATTGTTCAGGCCCATGCATGGTTAAATCATGTCTAATAATCCAAAACATCCGAGCCGAAGTACAACTGGTCGAGTTAGCGACCGTCCAAAGCCCAGCTGTCAAAACTCACTCAGCGGTGGCTCTTGCCGAGCCAATGGTGTTGGTCTCTTCAAGGCTTTGTGACTGATAATCAGTTTCAGCTTCCTCTTCCAGATCCTGACTCTCCTCTTTTCTCGCAATGTTCATCATCGACGACAAACTGCGAAAGAGCGCCGAATAGACATCGTTTTCCTGACCCAGTCTGTAGGCAACGGCGCCGGGACTGTCTGTGCGCGACTGGGGCGCCGATGCAGCTGTGGTGGCTCCTCCGGACAACAAACTGGGGTGCAAGTAGTGGCCGTCGGTGTCGCTGTCGCTCTCGCTGTCGTTCGGCTCCTCCTGCTTCCTTTTGGTTGTGCGTGGTTTCGGGGTGTACTTTTCATCCTTGATCATGCGTAGCACGTGTTTGTAGTAAGTGTTGAGTGGATGGCCCCAATTGAGAAAGTCGAACTTGTCGCTGCTGCCTTGTCTCGCCTTGATCAGAATCTCCATCTGAGTGCCCTGCTGCGCCACAAACGAAGCCGTCTTTTCTATTATGGCGTTCTGCTTTACCGTACTCGGCTGAAACCAATACATTATTAGAGTCTGACAGCTGTTTGAATTAAATCAAAATTAAAAGGCATCCTGCAAGTAAACTTAGCAGTGTTAGTACATAATTTCTTGGTTTTTCTCTTGTTGGCAGATTTCTTTTCACTTCCACCCCCTCTCGTCAGAAATAGGAAAACCGCTGATTACCGTGTGAACGCCGACCGGCACTTTAAGCTGCACGGGAACTTCGAACGGTTGGTCGTCGTCCGAACTGTCTCCGTTTTCGTTGTTTTCATCTACCTTCGGTTCTCCCTCGCTATTCTCATAATCGAACGGCACCTCGGCACCTGTGGCCTTCGCCCGCTTGACGCTTTCTTCTGAAAACACAGTAGATGCTTGAGCTGGGTCCATTGAAATCACAAACAGCTAACACAGAGAACAGCAAGTAGTATGTTTAGGCCAGACATGGCCAAAAGGGGGTTGTGGGAGTTGACCCCCTCCTCAGGCTCTGCTGACCTACCCCTCAGAAATTTTTAGGAAGAATTTTGTATAGTAAATTAGTATAAATGTATGCCTAGATTAGGTGTAAATGAGCTCAGAATAGCATATTTTAACTTATTTTAGCGAAAAATAAGCCTATAAACCTTGATTTTAGTCAGAAATTGGACTTTTTGGCTTACCAACCCTCAACCCCATCAGCCACTGCTATCCCCTCAGGATTTGGAAATTTACCACCCCTCAGCCTAAGTGCTAGCCCATTTGTGGTTTAGGCATAGGAATTTGCTTTCGCCGGGTGTTTGCGCCGTAACAAACTATAGCGATGGTGTGCGCTGCAGCTGGGGATAGCATGTTGCGTTGATTTGTTTAGAAAGGCAGAGACCAGCGATTTGAAAAGGTTAGAGACCTTGAAGAAGTTGAGCGTCACCGCCGAGCACCAGGTACCGGTAGCGCTCTTCGTGGCACAATTCTTCCTCGGCTCTCTCCTCCTCAGTGAACGACTGGCAACCGTTGCCAACTGCGTCGCCATCGTAGACAGTCAGGTCGTGCAGATGCAAACGACAGTCGTACCTGAAAAGAAGAGCCGATGAGCCAGAGGAGCAGACCAGCGGACAGCGATCGAGGGCCTAGTCACAGCTCAAATGACATTGTTTGTTGGAAGCAACTTACGCGCATATCACTAACCGGTTTACTCTGCCAACAACGCTCTACTCGACTCGAGCAGCAGTCGACCGACCGACTCGCCGTGCACTTCGATCTAAAATTCAGAAGACGCTCACGCACAATTCTACTAGACGGCAACTGTAGGCCGAAAACGGAGCATCAAAACCAGAATAAAGATCGACTCTAACAATGTTCCAGCGCTAAAAATACTGCCGTGTGTTGTTCGAGTAGTACTTTCTCAGGAAAATTCTTCACACAACCAAAAATTCTTACTATTACGAACAAATTTTTTCTGTCCAGTAAGGAAGAATTTTCCCGCAACAGAACCAGTGGCAAACCTCACCTGTGAGCCGTTCGGTGGAGGAAGACGATGGTGAACGACGCTGCTGTAAAGAAAGCAGGAAGGACAGGTAGAAGCGACCTTTCGCTTGTCTGCATGTAATCTGTGCTTCCAGATCAAACGGGCGCACACGAGGCCGGGGCACAAAACTCACCTATCAACTCTGAGGGAGTGATCGTCGTTCCAGGGAACCAATCTGTCCAGTCGCTCAATCTCCACCGCTCGTTCGTTGTCACGGAACAAGGTGCACTGATAGCCGAACACCAACAGCTCGTCCCATCGGTCCTCTCGCTCCTTCTTCAACTGAGTTCTGCTCTTGAACGCGCGCCACGCCATCTCTTCTTCCTTCTTCTCTCAATAATGCTACATAACAACCTATCACTCTCTTCTTCCACTGACAGCAATTTTGATAAGTTCCTTTTCAGGATTTAGCGAAAGCAGCCGAGCGTGGTACGGAAAAACTGTTCGGTGAGTTTTGGACCGTACCCAGGGACCGTAGTTTAGATATACAAATCTCTGTTGTTGGTACGATCAAGAAGTGCGATGGAGGTCTCCGATCCTGCAATCGATACTTTCCATCTAAAATTGAAACTGCCCATTATATCGAGTAAGTACTGGGGCGTTGCGGGATGTCCTTACCTTATCACCATTCACGCAATCATAAAACTGCCGCGCTAAAGAAAGTGCAGAAGTGTTGGTGAATTCCTACCCCCAGGTTACTTGTTAATCGTTCAAAATTGTCGTACGTAACTTTTACTAGCAGTTGTGTCAGCAATTGGCGACAACTTTCTTTGGTACGTATGTCCTACTACTCCCGAACCAAAAGCGAAGTTTGTGATATGCTGCTAACCTAGACTGAACTGCGCGTACAAGTGCGATTTGCAAACGTTGCCCAAGCCGCCTCCAATGAACTAATAGATAAGCACAATAAGTAGTGCAAATTGGAACGCCATTTTAAAAAACGCTCCTTCAAACAATGTCGTCAACTTCAAAGAACTTCAAATTCAAAGCAGGACGATGGGAGGGGTGCCTGCCCCAGAAAAAGAACCGCTGTTTCCGTTTCACGCTGGGGTATCAAATCCACAGGTTCCGAATCCATGTTCCATCACATTCAGACTCAGTCCCAGTCAAAAAGTGGTCCAAGTCGACCAAAGCACGGGGGTGCGGTACCAAGTGGCTTTGTGCCTAAACTACCGTAGGGCTTATAAGCTAGGGTTTTGTAGCCGGACAAACGAGCCCACCCATCGACCTGACTGATCTTTATCTTGGTTTACTGGACGTAGTAAACTTAACTAACAACTTAATCTATGTTACCCATCACACTCAGCCAAAGTGGTCCAAGTCGGCCAATGCACGGACGTGCGGTACCAAGGTACTCCAGCACACAACACACCAACCGGCGTACTCCAAACGGCCAACATCGAATTGGCCAGCACCCGGAACGAAGGTACTCTCCTGATTACGAAATAGACCGGAAAAGAGCTAATCGTAGGAAACGAAACGAACGTACTGTAACCATTAAAGTCATGAGAGTTGGCACAGTTTTATCGCTGTATAAATAAACTAGTAGTAAGAGAGACAGTAGAACGGTCAGGAGCATTCTTCGAAAAGATCCATCATTTCTGCAATGGTCAGCGCCTCTTTGAGTCTGGCTCCGATTGTGACGCCGTTGACCTCGACATCGTACTTGTAAGTGAGCAGTTCCTTCTCAAAACATCACTCACTTAGAATACACTAAGCTACAGCCATCTACATACAGTACGTACCATCAATTCTTCGAGACCCTCAGTGGTGCACACGTCTGCATAGTTGGTTTGACTCGGTTCCAGTTTGGAGCAGATGGTGGACACCCTGGCATAGGTCGGTTCTGAAGAGATCAGTGCACTCACACACTATCTACTCAAATACTTACGGTCGAGTGGGCTGGAGCCAGAGGAGCCGAGAATTTGGTGCCACAGAAACTGAACGTGTTTAAAAAAGGCTGTGTAGGACGGAGAGGAATCTAGGGCCAGCACGCCATTCAAAGGCAGCACCCATCTGGCATACTCATCCAGTGCTGCAGAATAATCAAGCTCAGTATCGCAAGAAAGTGAGCGGCAAAGTTCCTGTGTATAGGCCTGCAACACTGCCTTCTAGTGGTCAAGCTGAGACACAAAGCCACGCACTGCTGGTGCATTGTGAACACAAACTCACTCTAATGGACGACTGAAGCAAAGCTCGAGCGACCGACGGGTAAACGAGATGGTTGAAAGAATAAGAAAGCTTGTGCAGAGCGTACGTGTTCAATAGATAGTGCACCACAGCCACATACCGCATGCTCAATTGGTACCTTAACAGAATTTGCTCATAGGCTAATCACAGATTGAATTTGTCTACTTGAATTCGTAATAGTAATGGATAGCCGCTATAAGTAGTTCGACTCCCTCCAAGAACAACCGATAAAACTGATGAAAAGCCTGAAAGTCCACCTCTTTCTCACACCGTTCGTAGGACTGCATTTGAACGTACGTAATAGTTGTGCCCACTGGGCACGCTGACCATGAGGCTTCGCTTGGCGGCATCGATCAACTGGTCTCCGTCTCTGCAAATGGACAGGTTGGAGGGAGTTGGGTTGCGGCACGTACCGGTCGCCTGAGAGTGGCAAAGCAGCGATCGTTTCCATCACCAGTCTGTGTTGCAGTTCAGCGGCTTCTCCCTCGGACACAAACAACTCGCTCATCGGCGGTTTAAGCAGGTCAGCGCAGTGCAGGAAAACCAGAATGTGCAGTGTCCTGGGGTCGACCATCGATTCGGTGTTGCGCCAGGCACCGCTGACCAGCGAATTGGCTCTGAACTCGAGATAGCCAGTGGTCAAGCCTGTCACCTGCAATGGCCAGACCTTTGCGTTGTCTGAGAAAAGGGTGGAACGCACGTGCTTAAGCAAAGTGTCCAGGGGCTGTTTGTGGGTGAGCGATATGTCGACGGCGCGTCGGAGCACCGAACTGCTGACGGCCCATGTGCAGTGCTCTTCGATTACGGTGGCGATCGGCGGGCGACCGGAGGACAGTCGGTAGAAGCGCTCCAAGCCAGCGATGCCGAACTGTTGCTCAGTCGGCTCCGCCAACTGCTCTATGTGAAAAGTGCGGTAGTCCTTCACCTCCGAACACGCTGCCCCGTCGTTTCTGCTGTCCTGGCTTCGAATCCGATCGGCCAGGTCCGGAGGCATCGCTGCCAGCATCTCCTCTCTCGACACCTCTTGCTCTGAAACTCCTAGCTGACAGTTATTACTGTTGGCAGTGGTCTTCGATTAAAGAAAACGCTAGACTAATTTGTTAATTGTCTCTAAACAACAACCAGATAAAGCGTATCAGTAAACACCTTTCAGGCATTTGTTACCACCCAAACAGGTCGAAAAAATTTTGAAAAATTAGCTTAAAAACGCTTTTGAAAAGCATTCTGAGCATCGAACTAACAGTTTGAGTAGTTTGAAGGGGTCTGGTTTGGCCATTGCCCAACCAGTGCAAGAAAATTTGAGAAATCAGCCTTCAAAAACGCACTGATATTGACTAAATTATTGGCACTATTCTTTGTTGCTTATACAACCTACTAAATGCATACTTTTATGGAGTAACGCCCAAAATTTCTCCTGACAAAATCCAAAATCCCCTGACTTTCCCCTGATCCCGGACAAATTATAAATCCCCTGACATCTCCTGACCGGCTTGAACCCTGGTACATCTGCATGCAGGTAATAACTGACTAACTGACCATTCGAAAACAGACTTGGGCGGCACTTGCAATTGACGTAGAACAAGACTCGCACAGAACAAAGGCCATTCCGAGACGCCACTTTTCTCACCTCATCCCAACTGCTAACGGTGACCTACAGAGATCAGAGCACTCAACTACATGAAAAGCGAAAGGAACGTCGTACCGCTATGTCATCGTGTTTGCGCCAACGACCGTCGCGGCCCATCACAAAAACAAAATGGTGTCCGGCGCTGGAAGCACGTCCGTCTTGAACGATAGCCGCGTGCAATCTGTAGGGTTCGGTCTTGAAGTGCGCATCGTCGTACAGCTCTCGCAGACCAATCTTGGCCTCCTCAACTGACTTTCTCAGATCTGTAAACTCTTATTCTCTACTGCAGAATCATTAAAACACTGCCACCTGTCACTCGTTGTTGAATCTTCTTGTGCGCTGAACGCAAGAAACGGTCCAAGTTGTCCTGATGCCATTTCTCCAGTGGCGGCGCTCGGATAGTTGAGTTTTTGCGCGCTTTTTCCGATTCAGACTGCGTGCAGCTGCTGCTCTCAGATTGCGTGGCTGAGGATAAATCCGAATCCGAATCGCTCTCGGTGCTTGAAGAGTCTGAGTCTGAACTGCTGCTGCTGTCCGAGCACGACTGACTGTGTCTAAACGCAAAACCGACACTCCCGCACGCCCAGGCACTCGGTTACCGGACGTGGTCTGAGCGTTGCAAGTCGACCCCAGCATAGAGAGCCACAGCACGACAGGCCACCTCAAGTGACACTGCCTTTCCCTTGACACTGAATTGTTGGTAGCTGAAAGCAACACTCTCTTACTAAGAACGGTTCAGTTCAACAAGCACTTGTCCAGTTCGGCTTGAGATCGCTTCAGAAGCAGTTTCAGCTGCTGCTCAGTGCTTCGTAAAGACGCCACTAACTCTCGTTTGCTGTACATGTACCTGAAATACTACTTGACGCGTGGTTGGACGTACGCAGGTACAAGCGCACTTGTCAATAAAGAACTTGTCGGGGAATTCAAACCCTTTGTCAGTTTTATTTGTCGCATTGGTGTCTACAGTGAAGAGCAAGACCGGTGGAAGCTGGGAAAACCAACTCTGCAACGTAAAAACGCACCTCAACTACGTCCACTAATGGACGGTCCACCGATACGTACAATGAAGGAGTTGCCTTGTCTCCAGTTTTGACCAGATGACATAGCAGAATCGAGACTAGAGAAAAAGTCACTTGCCACTGGAAGACAAAAATGCTGCACACCACTGATTCTCACTTTGTCTTTAGTCTCCAGATCTAACAAACCGACGTGTAGAAAACAAAGCAAAAAGCAACAAGCACGTACCGTAAGATAGCCGCGAACCGGCGAATAGCTGCATAATTGGGTTGTCATGGTTGTAAGGCGGTTGTAGGGCATGAAATGCTCGTCGAATAAATTTAAGAATCAGTAAACACATTTCCGTGACATCCTAGAAAATGTAGAAGATTTAGCAATGCTGAGCAACTAGCTAACGTACCTGTTTCGTATTGCAAAATATTGGGTGTTTCTTCAAACTTTTCAAAACTGCGGTAGCACTAGTTACTGGATACGCCGACGCTTTAAGCATTCCAAAGACAACTCGTAAATTTCGCATAAATTCAAGCTGAAACCATTGCCACTACGTAACATGCATAACAAGAGAAATTTTGCAAACGGTAGTGAAGTTCAGTCACAAGTTTTAAAAACAAAATAAACAAAAATTACAGGGAGAGATACCGCTGCTCAGAGCGCAATAATTCAAACCAATCGGTGGCCAAATGTAGCTACGTACGTAGCTTTTTCAGCATGACGAAATACGTACGTACGTATGCAAACGGGACGATAGTGCTCAGTCCCAGATTTTAAGGTGAACCTATAGTGCTTTAAACTACCTATAGCTGTACTGTACGTACGTTATACGATAACGTGGAAAATTTACAGTTGCAGTACATGGAAACGTACGTACCTCCTCTGTGACCCCGGCTTCACCAGAATCTACCGCTCTTTCTTGGTCGAATAAAATGACAGCGTCGCGAAGTTTGGGTATAGCAAATAGAGCCTGCAACGATCGGACCGACTGTACTGGTGCAACCAACTAATCACATGCCCTATACCTGAATAATACTGTTCAACCAAGATGAATCCTCGTATCGTTGATTTTTCAGACCAATACATCTGCGACCCTTTTCGTTCTGCATTCCTTCTTCTGCCACCGCACGTGAATTGTTAACATCTGCTGGTATTCTGCAAGAAACAATAGACCGTCCCACTACGACAGCTTTGTGTATGTATTGAAAACACAAATATAAAACATCTCATAATAACTTACCTTGTCCTTGACGACGGTCTCTGTTCATTCTGTTCATTTTCCTTTGGAGTAGTAGCGGTCGGCCCCCATTCTGTTCTATCTGATGGCAAACTGATACAAGGTGACTTTGACTTTTCTGGTCTCACTGCCTCTCTGCCCACAAGATCGGTCACGATAGGCTCTGGCTCAATCTGAAATTTTCCAATCACATTGGGCAACAGAATGGGGTGGTGCAAATTGTTCCCCCATTCAAGAGTACAGATAAAGTTTGGTACACATGTGCCTACCATGTAACCAATCAGTACGTAGGGCACTAAAATCTGCATTACTTGGGTGGTTTGGTGGTTGTTAATGAGAAAGTCGGCGGCTGCGGCAGTCCACTTGTCCACCGAGCTCGATTGGGTGTTGGCGGTGGCCTTGAGTGAATGACGCAGTTGCTCCTCCGAATAACAGTCAGCGAATATCTCTCGCAGCACCAGCAGAGCTCTTTGCTCCTTCTCACTCACTCCTGACTGCTCGTCTTCCTCCTGAAACTGCACATCAAAGCCTCGAACTGAGTCACTCGGTTTTACCTTGCCTTCCTTCACCAGCATAATTCCAGTCACAACACAACAACTCAGACCAGTAACACTAGATTTGAATGCGCAGGGCAGCTACACACAGGGTGCGTAGTTTGTGTTAACCCTCTCGCGCAGGGTCGCCAAATGTCCGATGAGCCAATTGGCATTTTTGGCCGGGAAAATGCGTGATGGTTGCTGAAAAATTGTCCAATGAAAATGCTGCGTGATGGAAAGAATTTTGGGGGGTTGCGTGATGAGGTTTTCCATCACGATTTTTTTTACTAGCCGCCAGTTTAAATGCGTGATAGATAATGCTCTCTACACTGTAGCATGACGCGCCAGCCGGTCGGATACAAAATGCGTGCTGAAAATGTGTTACGGCTGCGCCGGCCGGGCAGCGCAAATGCGAAATAAACCGGGGTGTAAATTGTGCGTGATGGCTGGGCAAATGTGTGATGGTCGCGTGCTAAGTTGACCGAGCCTTGTGTCATAAAATTGGTTTGCACTAGTGATGCAACCGGGAGTGGAATACCGGGATTCGGGAAAACCGGGATTACCGGGAAATGAGAATACCGGGAAATACCGGGATTACCGGTAATATCGGGAAATCGATCAAAACGCATGCAGAATGCTAAAACATAAATATTCTCAACATCGGGTTTTAGCTATTGATACCATTTCTAGTCGTTTTTCTCAAGGATTTTGTCTCATAACGGGCTAAACTACAGTACACAGTGAGGTCAGATTTATGTTGAATGGGTTAGTGAGTTGGTTTGGCAGGCTACCAGACAGCTCAACCTCAATTGGACCAAAAGAGTTGTGTAAGAATAGCCAATCAATGGGTGGCTTTGCTCATTTGAAGGTTTTTATAAAGTTGGAAGTTTAGAACATAAAGTTTACGGCCTAAACAAATATAAGAATATTTGGAACAAAAGGAAAAGCTGCAAAACATGGCTGTTCGCAAAACTTAGCTAGTAGCAGTCATTTGAAAACTTATTCAAAGTGTTGCGTGCCGCTGGTAGTGTCAAAAGAAAGTTGAGTATACAGTAGATGTCACTGAAATACATAGTATCTGCAAAAAACTAAATACTGCTATAAAATATATTTCCCGGTATTCCCGGTATTCCCCGGTATTAGAGAATGTGTGAACCGGGGATTGGAAACCGGGAGTGAAAATACCGGGAATTCCCGGTTCTTCAGGAAATACCGGGATCCCGGTTGCATCACTAGTTTGCTGCACCAATTGGTGCACGGTCAGCAGTGTTGCCAGGTGCTAGTAGCCAGTCCAGTATAAATACCGCAACCAACTCAAAATTATACCACTTTAAACTACAATTTTCGCAAATATACTACATTTTCATACTAAGCTGTAAAACTGTCAGATCAAAGGTTTAAAGCATGGAAAACTGTTATGTAATGCAGGAAGCAATGGCAGAAGCGTTTCAATCTTGTGCCAACAGTCTTCCGATCCGATCCGATGTGCGGTGGGCCTTACGGCCTGCGATCAGACTCGAGGTCCATTTCGCTTCCCCGTGATTCGTCATCTCGGACGTTGCCCTTCTTTCACTGCCAGCCACTCCTAGCCATGCTGCTGGGTGCCGGTCACCAGGAGGGCGGCCGGCGTGTCGATGCCATGATGCTGACAGCTCCCGACGGCCGAGGGCTCCCGGCATAGTTGGTTTCTCAGACAGCTTCTGACATCGTAGATGTTCTTCCCAACGCGGCATGCTTTGTGGAGCGGCTTCGGTGCAACGGCAGATCCAGTTGGTTCCCATTTCACCTACTCGATGTAACCAGCTTTCGGTGGCCTGGGTGGAGCGTTGTGCCGACGACCAACTCTTTGCAGCAAGAAACTTGCCGCGCCGAGAGGATGAATCACTACAACCGCTAGGGATGCAGGGGCCGCCGTGACTCAGAGGCAGCGAGCTACCCACTGACACTGAGCCAACGACGCGGCGCCAACAGTCTTTTCATTCGGTTGAAAATTGACGAAATTTGAATTTATTAAACTAAAAAAAGGCCAACCGATCTTATTTTGGCCAACACCCTCTAAATCTATCTAACTAAGTACACTTTAGAGTCTAAAGTTTACAACTCGTCTGACTCTTTCTGTGCCAGCTACAAAGGATGCAGAAACTTCCATAAAATTCAGTCTGTGTAAAGCTGTTATGCAAATGTAATTGCAAAACTGCATCTGTTACGCTGTTTGTATTTAATTGGATTAGTGTGTTAAAATCTATTGCAATGACGTTTTCTTGGCTCTGTATCATCACTGACCTCTACAAGAACACTGTCCACTCAAGTGTGTGTGTTTTCGATGGCTCGAATACGGATACTGGTGACTTGACTTCTTTTGTTTTTAAGTACCGTCTACATACAGGGTGTGCCAAAAAAAACAACCCAGCAGAATTTTTGCTGTAGCAACCGCAAATCTCAACCGATTTGAATGAATCCTTTTTTAAATGAAAGACAAATAAATTCTTGAAAGTTTGATGTACCGATTATTAAGATAGCCTGCTTAGTTCCTGAGATATTTGTCCTCAAAGTCAAAACAGAGATTTTGGCAATGAACAAGAGTGATAAAGAACAACCCAGCAGATTTTCACTTTTGCAACCATGAATCTGAACCGATTTGAATGAATCCTTTTTTGAATGAAAGACTGATAAATTCTTCAGAGATTGGTGCAATTTTTGTTGAGATTCACAGTTTAGTTCTTGAGATATTTTCCTTCTAAGTTGAAACAGATTTTGGCAAAGAACAAGAGCGATTCCATTGCATTTCATAATATAGCAGATTCCTACTGCTGGGGCTAATGATACTTTAGTGTTGAAGTAAACCGAGTTTCTGTGTCACCTGTAAAGCCTCCAAGAGCCCTTAGCAGTAGCAGGAATCCGATTTGTTACGAAGTGCAGTGGAATAATAGAAAATCGCTCTTGTTCACTGGCAAAATCACTGCTTTGATTTTGAGAGCCAATATCTCAGGAACTAAGCAGAGTACATTAATGAAAATTTCAGCAATCTTTTAAGAATTTATTTATCTTTCATCTAAAAAAGGATTTATTCAAATCGGTTGAGATTTGCGGTTGCTACAGCGAAAAATCTGCTGGGTTGTTTTTTTTTGGCACACCCTGTATATACGCACACTATATTCATGTCTGCAGATTCAAATGCATATGTGCTTTATGCGACCTCTTCTACTGTCGTCAACAATGTATTTCCTGCTATAGATACACAGGTACGGTATACTGTATGCACACATTTAAGCCTAAAGGCTCTGCTTGAAGTGGTCGTTTTGCATATATTACGTAAGTGTATGTCGTTCTATACAACTACTCAACCAACTTGCAAATGAATCAATGTTTCTCTGTCAGCGTTTCTTGTTAGTTACAGAATGATCTCACAGATGAGGGTCAGTCTAAATGCCCTGCATGCAAAGACCAATTATGTCGCAAGTTGGTTTCTATTCAACGTGATTGTGATAGTGATTACGTTTGTCAACTAATTTGTGTCCTTGGTGTCACCTGTCAGTGTGAGTGGAGGGAGCAAGTCAGCTGCACCAGTGGCTTCCTGTGTCTCCCCGATTCCAACAACAGTTTCGGTGCCCTGCATCCCTGCTCATCTGTTTACTGGGTTTCCCATAGAACGTGCATTCTGTACGCAAACTCAGCTGTCGGTTGTTTGTCCATAACTCCTGTCACTGCTCGACCAACCACTAGTAGTTCTGTCTCAAACGGTAACTGCTTATCTTCGTGAGTAAGTGTGGGTAGTAGTGAGCAGTCTTTCAGCCTGGTATGAAGAATGGTGGGCTATTTTTTTCGTCTCACTGGTTGTGCTGCTTGTATTGGTTGATTCGATTCGATGTGACGGGGGGGTCGACCATACGACCCTACGATCAGACCCGAGGGTCCATTTCGATGCCCCGTATAAATGAAATCGACCAAGTCGAACTTACCACCTACCCGAGGCTTTAATCAGCCTCAGGAGGTCCCTAACAGATAATTCACTCAGCTCCTGGGTGGTCAGATACCTTCGCCCCAGGATCCTATACCTACGCCCAGCCAATGCGTCACATTGTGTGACCAAATGTTCAGGCGTTTCCTCTTCTTCTGAGCAGAAGGAGCATGTTGGATCATCCACCAGGCCCATAATGCTAAGATGCTTATTAAGGTTACTACTGTGTCCGGTTAACCAACCAACCACCAGCTTTAGTTCCCTTCTACTAAAACTAAGTAGTTCTCTGGTTACTACCGATCTAGGTCCCAGAACAAACTGCTTAGACTGCCTACAGTCGGTCCTTAGATCCCAGTCAAACTGCAACTGGTTCCTAGCCCAACTTCTTAATTCAGTACGTACTTTCTTAACAGAGATGCCAAGGGCCGGTTCCGGCCCTATAAGTGGCAACTCTGAAGCCGCCCGGGCTAGTCGGTCAGCTTCCTCATTTCCCTCCACATTCGAGTGTCCAGGTACCCACACCAGCTGTAGCTTCTTCTGAAGCGCCAGTCGTTGTAGTTCCCTGACACACTCTGCAACCAACTTAGAGCTGATGCGTGGAGATACTAAAGCTTTTAAAGCTGCTTGACTATCTGAACAAATACAGATCTTCTGCTCAAGACAGTTAACTAATCCGGGATCCCTGGCGCAGTTCAAAATGGCATAGACCTCCGCCTGGAAAACCGTTGCGTATTTTCCCAGGGGAAAGGAATCCTCTACCCCTAGTCTCTGTATAAATACTCCTGCTCCCGAATTCTCCAAACCTGTTAACCTGGAACCATCCGTATAACAGTAGAGAGTATCGGTTGCATTAGGAACATTACCTTGCCAGACCTCCCTACTCGGGAAGTCGACTTGGTATTTCTTATCAAACACATAATTGGGTAGTTGTTGGTCACTTGGGAATTGGTACAATGGCGATAAATCGCACAATTGTGCCCAAACACTACAGTGACCACGACCTACCCTGTGCCACTGATTAGTACTTTTAAGTCTGTAGCAGGTCGCCATCGCTTCCACTTGAATCCAGGTGTGTAGCGGTGGAAGACACAACAGAACTTCCATTGCTGCTGTAGGTGTTGTTTTTAGAGCCCCTGTTATGCATAAACATGCCAGTCGTTGTATACGGCCTAGCTGTGTTTTGACGCATTCCAGGTTCGTCCGTTTCCACCACACTACAGCAGCAAACGCTATCATAGGTCTAATGACTGCCAGATAAAGCCACCTGACCATCTTAGGTGACAATCCCCAGTTGTTCCCAATTGCTCTTTTGGCCTGGCAGAAAGCTGCCTTAGCTTTAGAGCATTTGGTCTCAAGATGGGCTGCCCAGTCTAAACGGGAGTCCAAAACGACCCCCAAATATTTAACTCTTTTGACTAACTGAAGCCGTTTCCCATAGATCTTAGGGAGTTTAAGCCCAGTTAGCCGCCGTCTCCTTGTGAATAGGATCAGCTCTAACTTGTCCGGCTGTACTGCCAGACCTTCTTCTTTACACCATCCTTGGACAACTGTAAGCGCCCTCTGCATGAGGTCACACACAGTGTCTAGGAATTGTCCTTCTATGAGAACTACCCCATCATCCGCATAGCCTAGGGCGTTGAACGACGAATCGTTTAAACGCACCAGTAGGCTATCTACAAGGAGTATCCAAAGTAAGGGAGATAAAACGCCTCCTTGTGGACACCCCCTTCGCGTATTGATGGATCTACTACATTGTCCCATATGAGCGGTCACAGTACGGAGTTTAAGCATGGCCTGTATCCATTGAATAAGGATACTCTCCACGCCTCTCCTCCTCAGCGCCCGCTCAAAGGAAGCAAAAGATGCATTGGAGAAAGCTCCTTCTATATCAAAGAAAGCTCCTAATGCAAACTCTTTTCGCTCTAGAGCTCTATCCACACGACCCACCAGACAGTGTAAAGCTGTTTCTACAGATTTTCCTACCTGGTAAGCGTGTTGACTAGGGTGGAGTGGTATGTGCCGAAGCACCCCATCTCTCAACCACCTATCGATCAAACGTTCCACGCTCTTCAACATGAAAGAGGATAGACTAATTGGTCGAAAGGATTTTGCTTTTGCGTATGAGTCCTTACCTGGCTTGGCTATAAAAACCACCCTCACCTCTCGCCAGAGTTGAGGTATATAAGCCAGTGCAACTGATGCTCTAAACACTCGCACCATAGGTTTGATAAGAATATCAAGCCCTTGTTGCAAGAGTGCCGGAAAAACTCCGTCTGGTCCAGAGGATTTGTATGGTTGGAAAGTTTTCACCGCCCATATCACCTTATCCTCCGTGACAATTCTGTCAGCTAATCTCCAGTCACCCCGGGCTCCCCCTGGAGCCTGGTTGTCTGGTTCCAATGTCATGTTTGCTGCAGTTCCCCCAGGAAAATGCACATCTAGTAGGTATGACAAAGCAGTCTCCCTACTTTCCGTGTAAGTCCCATCTGGTAACTGAAGCATACCGACCTCTATTGGAGGATCCCTGTTGAGAACTCTGTTTAGCCGTGCAGTGGCCTTAACCCCCTCCACTTCCGTACAGAATTCCCTCCAGGATTCCTTCTTAGCAGACTTGACAGTCGCCTTATACTTCCGTTGAGCACTCCTATACTCATCCCAGTCCTGTTCGGCCCGGGTGAGTAGTGCCCAGCGTACTGTGGGAAACATATATGTTTTATGTATATGTTTTAAAACATAAATATGTTTGTTTTTGGGAAAACATATATGTTTATGTTTCTCAATATGTTTGCATCTCAAATATGTTTTATATTTATATGTTTTGAGGCCAATATGTTTCTGGAAACATATACATATTTTTGCTATAGGAATTCATGATTTCAAGACTTTTGGTCGCTGTTTGACAGTAAACTTTTCCAAAATCTGACTTTCACTTAAACTTATTGAATCTGAGTATGCTATCTAAATCGTTGCAAACCGTTTCAAACAGGAAATTCAGAATCTCAAGTTTGAATTATCGAAAATTAAGACAAAACATAAGCGAATTAGCGACTTTTACACAAATATGTTTTATGTTTAAAAATATGTGCATATTCAATTTTCAGACACATATAACTATATGTGTGATTTATATGTTTGATTGGCGAAAAACATATATGTATAGTTATATTAATATGTTTTAAAAATTTCGATATTTTCCCACTGTAGCCCAGCGCAACTTCCTTCTACATTCACTTCGTAGTACCGATAGTTGCCGGTTCCACCAAGGGACCCGGCTACTCCCAGTCCTAACTCTTTTTAGCGGGCAAGCCCCTTCGAATGAGTTCAAAATACTACCTTGGAGCAAACTCACTTCCTCTTCTAATCCTTGTACGTCCCGGATGATCACCTGACGGTCGCCCAGTTTACGTCCTAGGTTGTCTTTATAGACACCCCAGTCCGTAGAACGCGGGTACCTCCGATATTCAGGTGGTGCTCTTTCCAGGCGTATCTGAAAATAAATGTGTCTATGGTCAGATAGTGAATCTTCCCGCGCCACACGCCAATCTAAGATATCCATTGCAATGCATGGAGACACTAAAGTAAGATCTATAACAGAGAGACCCCTACCTATAAAGGTGGGTTCATGACCCCTGTTAATGATTTCTAAATCAGAGGCAATGACATACTCCAGAAGGTGATGGCCTCGGGCATTTACATCCCGACATCCCCAGACTGTATGATGTGCATTAGCATCACAGCCTATTACTAGGGAGCGATGGCCCCGATGGCAAAAATCCACCACTTTTATCATTTCACGGGTTGGAGGTAACTCTCCCCCTACAACTTGTGGCAGGTAGATAGAGGAGAAGACAACCAATCTTCTCCGTCCGCCCACCAACAAGTCTACTTCTATTGTACTAGCATCCTGGGTACTTAGATGAGGCATGAATACTACATCTAGCGCCCTAGAAGCATAAATACAAGATCTAACATGTTGACCAGGTACACCTCGATAAATACGGCCCCCTAAAGATCCTAAACCCGCAACTCGATTATTAATCGTGTACGGTTCCTGGATTAAGGCTATAACAGATCCACTTGTCTGCAGCTTCGCCAGGCTCCTGCATAGAACCGCAGAAGCCGCACGGCTATGCTGCAAGTTGATCTGAATAACCATAAGGTTGGTTGGCGCTGGCATCATTCAACACACTGCACCACCCTCCCTATACTTAATCTTTACTCCTTACCCGAGCTTCCTTGTTGGTTGACCAGATGGTCACCCGACTCAGCTCGAAGTAAGGTCGCATGTCCAGCCCTCGAAGAACGCCCAGGGACACATCATCAACACTAATAAAGTAGTGAGTGTGTGACTCACCACTCCTAGTGTCAAGAATGCGCCACCGGTCGGTCCTGAGACCTGGATTCTGGTCCTTGAGTGTGCCCAATACTATTTCCGGTTGTTGTTGAACACCCGGAATCAGCAGGTTCACTCGAGTCCACTTAGGCAGTTGGCTCACCGGCACAATGGTGTACCGTTGAGCTTCCCCGCCTTCCTCACCTGACAGGAACACCGACTGCTGCAACAACCAGTCAAGGCTTTCCTGATTTGCGCAGGTGACCTTGAAGACCCCCTGCATCAATCCGGAGCCCTCGAACCTGGGTGTGACACCAGAGGTGTCCCTACTCCTAACTGCCTGCACCAGTGCTGCTCTGATCCCCGACACTTCGCCTGTTTCCAGGTGTCGATAGGGGTCGTCCTTGCACACAACTGCTGCTTGCAGCTCTCTCACCACCGCATCTGCGTAGCTACTCGCAGTTCCCTCCCGGAACCGCTTTGGCTTCTGTTGCTTGCTACTCACCGGGGTCTCACCTGACACCCGAGGACGCTTTCGGGTACCAGGTGCTCCCCCAACTTTCGCTTTCTTTAGAAAAGTCTTCCCAGTTTCACCCGGTTTCTCAGCCTCTTTCGAGGCAGCTCCCGAGCTACTACCAGGTTGACTACCAGCGGTGGGTTGCAGGGAGGAAGATCCAGATGGCTCTGTCGCTGCCGAAGCAGCCTGCCGAGCCTTCCGTTTCTTCCGCTGCTGCGCCCCACTTGGTCTTCTCGGCTTCACCCGAAGGCTAGCCACTTCTTCTGCCAGGTTCGCCACCGATGCGGCCCCCTGTTCCTCCGAGTGGCCCGCTTCCTGACCAGTGACATCAGGGCCTAACGACCCGTCACCAGCACCGGTCAGTCCGCAGGCAATGACAGATCTGCTACTCGCAGACGGGAGTGGACCACCGACAGCACCTGCCGTCACCGCACTGTCGGTGGGGTCCCCAGAGATTATGAAGCCCCTTTGCTGGGTACCGGGGCATGTTTTGCTTTCTCCTTCCATAGAGAAAAGTTTCGCCATCCCACGTTGGTACTGGGTGCCCAAGCGGGGCGCCCAGCTCCAGGGGGCACCGCTGGGAGGTGTGGGTATGACTTGCAGGTCATCAAGAGGACGACCCGCCATTTGCCCCCCCGAAATCCGCCATGTTTCTCTGTCAGCGTTTCTTGTTAGTTACAGAATGATCTCACAGATGAGGGTCAGTCTAAATGCCCTGCATGCAAAGACCAATTATGTCGCAAGTTGGTTTCTATTCAACGTGATTGTGATAGTGATTACGTTTGTCAACTAATTTGTGTCCTTGGTGTCACCTGTCAGTGTGAGTGGAGGGAGCAAGTCAGCTGCACCAGTGGCTTCCTGTGTCTCCCCGATTCCAACAACAGTTTCGGTGCCCTGCATCCCTGCTCATCTGTTTACTGGGTTTCCCATAGAACGTGCATTCTGTACGCAAACTCAGCTGTCGGTTGTTTGTCCATAACTCCTGTCACTGCTCGACCAACCACTAGTAGTTCTGTCTCAAACGGTAACTTCTTATCTTCGTGAGTAAGTGTGGGTAGTAGTGAGCAGTCTTTCAGCCTGGTATGAAGAATGGTGGGCTATTTTTTTCGTCTCACTGGTTGTGCTGCTTGTATTGGTTGTTCTTATCGCCCTGCTGCTCAGTCGGTTTGAAGGCAGGCAGAGGCACCACACGGAGAACGTGACTCTCGCTGACAATCGGCAGGAAAGCACCGCTAACAGCCCTGTCGACAGCCCAGTTGCAGCTTCTGCTTCCTCTGCAACCACCACCAGTTGGGGCCACCAAGCGTCACCTATTCATTGGCCGAACCGTCCGTCCACTCCATTTGTTAGTGATGAGCTGGAGACAGACGAAGGAACTGAAGACAGCGATTCAAGTTCACCAGAAAATACGCCTGTGTCCCAAGTGGAAAGTGACTCTACCGACAGCTCTGAAAGTACCAATGGCACGTCTGCGGTAGTTACTGAACACTTGATTACAGTAGGCATAAAATATGGTTTAGGGGTCGCAAGAGTCAGTTACGCCCGCTGAAACTGGTCAAGTCTCCAGGCAACAACCATTGCGTTCTGAAGATACTAGCAAGGCACTTTTCAGTCTGTGGAAACCGGAACCGGGAGATAACATTTATTCAACAAAACAAGATATTAGCAAACCACCTTTCAGTCTGTGGAAACCAGAACCGGAACATAACATTTATTCAACACGACAAGATATTAGCAAACCACCTTTCAGTCTGTGGAAACCAGAACCGGAACATAACATTTATTCAACACGACAAGATATTAGCAAACCACCTTTCAGTCTGTGGAAACCAGAACCGGAACATAACATTTATTCAACACGACAAGATATTAGCAAACCACCTTTCAGTCTATGGAAACCAGAACCGGAACATAACATTTATTCAACACGACAAGATATTAGCAAACCACCTTTCAGTCTATGGAAACCAGAACCGGAAGATAGCGTATATTCAACAAAACATAAACATAAAATAAAGATTGTGTTAATCCCGAAGACTCCGCTGTGGCGGTTGAATGAGCTCAGTACAAGTACAGCTACTACGCACACTTCGTCTCCTAATTCTGATATC
This sequence comes from Sabatieria punctata, assembly GCA_030248155.1. Taxonomy (NCBI): domain Eukaryota; kingdom Metazoa; phylum Nematoda; class Chromadorea; order Araeolaimida; family Comesomatidae; genus Sabatieria; species Sabatieria punctata. The sequence goes on along the minus strand of JASANB010006097.1, from coordinate 68,384 downwards.
TACTTGCATCCGCAACCGAGCTGGTCAACCCCAGTGGACCTGGACGCCCAGCCATCTGCCAGTGATAGTGCTGGACTAAATTCTGGCCGACATTCACACAGGCAATTGGGGCATCAGTATGGACATCGGAGAGCGCCGGAGGACGTAACGCCGTCGTTCGACGACCAACGGACTCCGGAAACCCTTAGCGATTCAAACGTCTTTGAGCCAAGTACAGAGGAAGATAGAGAAGAGCCAGTTATGAGTGGCGTGTTGGCTTCAAGCTTGCTGGTAGCAGTGGCAGACGGTCGGGGTTGGTCAGCCAATGTGACAAGCAGGCAGCTCGGTGAAAGGCCGTCAGTGCGACTGGTGGCAGAGGAACGCATTCAGGCAGGTCGGTCGTATTCTGCTGATTCGGAGTGTTGGCCAGCAACTACTATCTGGACTTCTCCAGCGTCTTCTTGTCTATACTCCGTCTCCACAGAAAACCAGTCAACCACGATATCCGCTATAGTACCAGGGAGCGATTTCTGAGCGATACATAAGTATACGTATTGTATGTAGACTGTGATATCTAAATAGTGCTACTTGGAACCAAGGTTAATGTCATGTGGGTGGGGGCATACACAAGACAGCAGCTAAAATTGCTAGAATATGTTCAAGAACCTCTGTTGCCTCCCTCACGTACGTGCAAGCAAGTAAACTGATCCGTTATTCTATTCTACTACTACTATAAAAAATAGTCACTCTAAATCACTAATAAAATATAAATAACTCTAGTTCTTTCTTTCTTTCTTAAAATCCTGTCGTTGTGTCATCGGCTTCTTCGTTAATTGAGATATGCCGACACAGCTAAACAATTATTGAACAGGAGGTCCGTTTCATATAGTCATTTTCCTACATGCTGTACTAACTACCTACACCACACAGTCAGGACGATTTGCTGTATATTAGTGATGTAAAAAATTAATTTAATTGTAATTGAAATTCGCATAATTGGCCCGTTTTTAATTTCAATTCAATTAATTTAATTTAATTGAAATTCAAAAGTTGGGCCATAATTTAATTGTAATTTAATTGAAATTCGCCTGGAATTTCAATTATATTTTCAATTATTTCCAGTGGTGAATGTACTGAAATGCGTAACTATTAGAGGCGCTAATGACTTCAAACAAAAACCTATTTAAGGTTTGTCAGCTCTCTATACTGGCCTCCTACTTTGTTTTCTGATATTTTATCCAAATCTGCTTTTTATTTTGTAATTCATAAAAGTCAAGACTGCGATTTTTGGTGTATGACGGGTGTTCACCCCCTTATTTAGGCGAAGATAACCATTTTTAGGATAGTTGATGTTTCTTAATTTTTGCTAAAAAATGCTGAAAACTTTTAGTATTGTGTACTGATACATAATAATGAAATATCTGTAAAAAATTGCGATTTTTACGTTTTCCCCACAATGCCATGTTATGCCATGTTTAGGCAACTTTTTCTTAAAATTTTACCCCCTCGCCTGGTTGGCAGCAGGCTAATCAGGTCATCTCTAAAGCTTTTACATAGAGATTTTTCGAAGTCCTGGGTCACTGTTACTGTCTTTTAACAATAAAAATACAACAATTTTCAAAAACTTGAAAAAATAATTGAAAAAAATTGCATAATTGAAATTTTCCGAGGTTCCATAATTTAATTGAAAATATAATTGTAATTGAAAATAATGGAAAACTATTTCAATTAATTTAATTTAATTTAATTGAAATTCAAAATGGAGCCCATAATTTAATTGTAATTGAATTGAAATTCAAATTCCATAACTTTACATCACTACTGTATATGGCTTTTTTTACTATATCCCTTACGGGCAGACCGTGCACTAATTGGTGCACGCACACGACAATTTTTCATCACGCATTTGTCCAACCATCGCGCAACAATTTTATAAAGGCCTCAATGCATTACGTAACGTTTCCATCGGACAAATTTTATCAGCTTCGCACCATACATGTCGATGGGTTTTTCCGTGGGGGGGACCTTTTTCAAATCCCAAAATAGGGTTTTGGGACCAAGTCCAAAGTGGGTTTTGCAACCTTTTTTTCGGGTCCAAAGGTGGGTTTTGTCGACCTTTTTTTGGGGTAAAAAGTGGGATTTGTCGACCTGTTTTAGGGATTCTAGGGCGAAAAATGGATTTAAAACCCTATTTAAAAGCGTTAAAAAACCCTGTTTTGTTTTGTATTAAAGATGTGTTAAAAGCGCTGTTCCGGTTGAAGAAAATGCCTTTAAAACCCAACATTGGAGCAACAAATGCAATAAAAAGCTGTTTTGCGCTCAAACTACGTATTGAATATGAGTTTTAGCAGAATGACATGACAGGGCACCAGAAATTGGTACCAATAGCAGGCAATAGGCTCTCATTTTCAGAATCAGCGTGAAAAACTGCATTAGATTAAGCAAATTGCATCCTTAGAGCTATCGAACCATGTGAAGACGAATTCTGTATCTAGAGAAACGAGTGAATAGCGATCGTTTAAGCGGAGACTGTCAAAGACAAAAAAAATTAGCCAAAAAGTGGCTGGTGATCCAACTTTGAGGGGGTGTAGCTCCGGTTCTAGTGGGTCACTGATGTTCGAACATGCACCGTTGGCGTTCGTTTGACATTTACTTTAACATATTTGGATACCAGCCGGATCGTCGAAAAAAAGTTGCTTAACGACCTTCCCTTATAGCTAAGTTGACTTTCTCGCAAAATGCATGTTAAACGGTATTCTGTTCTGAGCATGAAATTTACAAAATTTAACAGGTTTAGGTAGTAGTTTGTAGAAGCCTGGTTGAGCTGCTGCCCGACCAGCGCGAAATTTTTTTGAAAAATTAGCCTTCTATTAAACGTACTAATTATTCATATTTTTTATAAGAAGTCTAGATATTTTATTCCACTCTCCACACCTTTTGCTTTCACCCGGCCCGCGGCCTAATAACCCAAGTTTCTCGGCCCCTGTAGCTCTCTAGTCGGGCCAACCCGGGGCAAGCTGCAGAGATAAAAGCATGCAGGGCCCGTGCGCATCTCTAACGTATGTACAAGCACAATACTGCAGTGTAGTGGTTCAGGCCGCAAAGCCACTGTGCGCGACGTCATGTGCTCATCCTCTCGGCGCGGCAAGTTTCTTGCCGCAGAGTTGGTCATCGGCACAACGCTCCACCCAGGCCACCGATGGTTACAGCGAGTAGGTAAAATGGGAACCGAATGGATCTGCCATTGCACCGAAGCCGCTCCAAAAGCATGCCACGTTTGAGGAGAAGATCATCGACGTCAGGAGTAGTAGTCCATGGAAACCGACTAGGCCTGGGGCCTCTCTCTCACACCAGGGGCGGACCAAGCGGACGTTGGGAGCCGACATCACCATAACGTCAACGCGCCAGGCAGAGTGGCTGGCAGTGATAGAAGGGAAACGTCCAAGATGACGAACCACGGGGGTCGCGAAATGGACCACATACATGTAGTTCTGAGCGCAGGGCCGTAAGGGCGCCCCCCGCACATCGGATCAGATCGATCACCAAAACCGGTTACATTGACAGGCAACAGGCCCACAAGACAGAGGCTACGTTTAGTTAGAAATTCGAATCATCAAACTAATCGTTACAGTCAAAGGTTAGCAGAGGATCAGATAAAAGTAGTTTAAGATCACAAACTTTCATTACACTGCATCGATTCCTGTTGGTCAGTCAGGTCAGTCAGTCTGTTAGAGCTGAGTCTGAAAGAAAGAAACAGATGTTTCACTGCCGGAAGCTCCAAGGAACGTACTGTACCTGCTTCTGTGACTGAGACTGGCTGATCTGCTGCTGCGTGCTGCTGCTGCTGCTGACGGACGCGTCCTGTGCTGACCGATAGGTACGGAAGCCACTCGACTCGCTGCTTTCTTGTCGTTGCTGTTCCTTTCTGCTCGGATCAAACACAGCCGTGATGGCCTCGCGAGACACTGGTTGACTGGAGGGCGCAGTGGTGGATTGGTCGGTTGCTTTGGTCCACTGGACACTGCTGTCCGACGTCCAATCGAAGTGGTGGGGCACGAGCTGCAGTCTCGAGTCAGTGGCTACGGCCGACGCCAGAGAGTCTTCGCCCACTTTTATCCGGTTGTACATGTCCACTGTGGTTGTGGCATGCCGCTTCACTGACGGCACCGCCAACCTCTGCGGCTGTTCGACCAGCTTTCGGGCGTACAGAGAGCGTCGTTTCCTGGCAGTTGGACTGTCTGAATGGATTTCATCGGTCGAGTCTGCGTGAATTATTTCGGTGCGGCCGTGTCTGTCTACTCGAAGTCTAGGTTCGTCGTTCGCGAGTTCCTGTTGGACGGTCTTTACATAAACTCTGCCGTGCTCATCTCGTTCCACTTCAGGTTTGCTCCAGTCTGCGGCACTTAGAATTGGGCTCTCTTGTCTTCCAACAATGCCGGGTTTGGGTGAAGGCGGTCTTCTGGGTGGTTTTCTTCGGCTCCGTCCGTTTCTTGCTGACCTGACACTGGTTTCTTCCGTCAATTTGATCCGTCCGTACATGTCCCTTGTTTTGATCGGTTCACGTCGTGCAGCTTTGGTTTGCTTTTTCGTTGCCTCCACGACCGTTTCGGGGCTCCGAGTGCTCAGCAAGCCAGTCACCGTGGTCTTGGGAAGTTGTCTGGTGAGAGTGGAGTCTGCTTTGCTTTTGTGCCACTGCGTCAGCTCTCTCCAATCTCGTCTCGTGTCCTTCTTCAAATTGTCTGGTATGCTGCCTAAGATTTGGTTGCAGTTGGCGCCGCGATGAGCTTTCAGCCACACAGCGGCCGCGCGCAAGACTTTCCTCTGATTGCGTTCAGCTGCCGCTTTGATGAGCGCGCAGAAGGGCTGCACTTTCAAACTCTGAATCTCCGCACGATCTGCTATCGAGTCAAACTGACGTGCTGCCGTATCCAAGACGCGTTTACGAATTGCCGGTGTTACGTTCAGTTGGTAGCACAAGCCCAGTGTGGGCAGGATCCAGCCCGAGTTTTCGCAAATCTGCAATACGTACAGGTCAGGACAGAATATACGTACAATGTACTGTACGTGTCGCCAGAAAGCAAACAGAGATAAATACCTTGATCAAGTGTTGCTCTAGAATGTCCTGCAGTAACTGTATCTCCAATACGATGGCGGTGAATAGCAACGGCTGTACGGAAGGCACGTCGACGGTCAGTTGTCCGCAGTACATGAAGTCGACTGCTTTTTGTATGAAGGGGGCTTCTAGTTTGTAAGGGTCGAGAGTGAGTGTGCAGGGAGGCGGTCGACGCTGCAACAGTCGTCGCAGTAGACCGGAGTGGGCGGCGATGACGGGCGAGTGGACCAGCTCTCGCTCTCCTTGCGCGCTCAGCAGCACGTCCGTCGACCAGTGACTCTTGTTCAGTCTCAGCTCGTACAGAAACTCCCCGGTCACCACGTGAACGTCGCACTCGGCCACCGCTGCCACCTGCTTTGTAGGGTCCGGGTACGCTTGAACAGTCCCCTTCGCCATCTCATACACAACTAACGCAAAGTAACTGTAAAAATGATCTACAACAACGATGCATCGCAATTTATTGAATGGAATTGTTGTGCCTAGCTGTGTACTGTATCAGGGTTCGTGCGGCTCTTGTATAGCAAAATTCCCTGACCTTTCCCTGACTTTTCCATGACCAAAGTAAAAATTCCCTGACCAACCAGGGTGAGGAAACTGCAACCAATATGAGAAAATTTTAAAAAATTGGCTTGTAAACGCATTTAAACGGTACTCAGAGGGTAAATTTCCAGTTTAAGTCGTAGTATATAAAGTCAGAAGACAGATCTTCAAAAGGGTGTTCTGTAAAGTTCTGACAGGACCATTCGACGGCGAGATGTTTCTGCTGCTATCAAATTTTGCCCTGACCAGACACCAAATTCCCTGACTTTTTAAATTCCCTGACTTTTCCATGACTCCCTGACTTTCCAGGTCCCGCACGAACCCTGTGTATATAATGTCTAAACTTGTTTGGGAAAAAGCGCCACGCATTAGCTACTGATTGGTGATTCGCTCGGGCTGTAATTTTCGGGGAGTGCCCTATGCTGACATAGTGATCATTAGAGTCGTCAGGCGAAGGGCTTTCAAATGATATATAACATGACCATATTTGGACGTTTTTGAAATTTTGCCAAAAAATAATCGATAATCGATATTTATTGATAAAACTTGTTAATTTGTAATTAATTATGATCGTTAAAAACAGTTTCGGTTTGGGATCGGTTCCTGATTTCCCACCAGCTACACCTGATCCCACAACTTCTGAGCGCTACCTTTGAGTTCAGGTAGCGCATTGTCAAGCTTAATAAGAGCAAGTGTGGGATAGTGTTTATAAGACCCATAGGCATCTATTTACTACATAAAAGATGCAACAACAGCTCCTAAACTTAGAATTTTGCTTTCAAAAAATTAGAAAGTCGTAAAGCAGTTGTAATACTTGGCAATAAGGCAGATTCATGTTCCATTTCAGAGAAATTTGCATGCAAGATGCTTTGTTAGACCTAGAAAACGTGTTCATTGTTCCATTTGAGGCTCTGAACTGTACAAAAGTATAGGAAAAATGGGTAGTCCGAGCATTTCTGTTCCATTTATGAGGTTCGACTGTACAGAGCTGAAATTCGGATACCGTTTGTCCAAAGGCTTTATATTCCATAAAGTGTGCAGTTAATTGGTCAAGCTAAGTATTCCGAAGAGCTACGCATTCGTTTGTGTACAGCCAGAAATAAGCGTGTTAACAGACAGGTTGGCTTGGGACCGAAGATAATTATAAGCAGACTACCACATCGTGATCGTGTTCTGGCAAAGTGTCTAAGAAAACAGTTTTTACATGGCAACATTATTCTATGTTACTGTTACAGTACAGTAAATTACAGTGCATACCAGATTTCAACTATAATAATTGCAACTGGATAAAATCCCCCAAGCAGAGACGGACAAAAGATACAGTCGCAAAGAACAGCAATCAATTACTCCCATCGCTACCATCCGAAAAGTAATCGTCCTTTTCCGAATCCTCACACTCATCCAACCTGCGTGTGTTCTCCAGATGCCGCAGCAACTGCCGACCGCTGGTGGATTGGCTGAGCTTGGGCGCCTTGGTGCCACCCAACCGTTTACCTGAGCCAACTGACTGCCCCACGTACCGACTCATAGCTCCCTCTTGCTGCAGCTGGTGCACATACCGCAGTCGCTGCTCTCTGCAAGGCATACCATGCTTGTCATTCAATGATTGGCTGGGCGACAGAGAGATAAAATTGCTTAAAAACGCTATTCAGCTCAAAAACAGCTAAAATATCTGTTTTAAGAGGCCGATCGACCCTTGGTATTAAGAGTTGAAATTTTGACTTTCACCGATTCTGCCCAAATTTGAGCGGACAAAGGGGTTCGTAAAATTTTTCTCGAAAATATAAAGGGCTATATAATAATAATCCGCAAATATCAGTTCAAAATATGGACTAGAAACCTTAGAAAATCGCTCCTAAATTCTTGGTTCCACAGTTAAGGAGCGATAATTTCTGGAGCGCAAACTCTACTTTGGAGCGTTGAATTGAACCAACCTTTGCAGGTCCAGTATAACTCATCTGGTCCTACTACCACACCAAATTTGGGCGGAATCAGTGAAACTTAAAATTTCAACTCTCAAAATAGGGCATGGGAGACAGGGTCGATGCTCTCGGAGCTCGGTCTTAAACACAAATGCAGTGTCTCAAACTGCAAAGACCTCCAAAAATGTTTCCCAGAAAAATCGGAGGGGATAGAATAATCCTCTGGTGGTCCCGGTCGGGGGATCCAGCCTAGGTCCGTGGGAGCCTTCTATGTATGGACAGTTCCTATGCTTAGTCTGTTGTAGGGCTGTGTATTGAACGGATTGAGACTGAAGCCTGAACGGGTTCTGAGCATTGGGTGGTCGATACCTTCGGACACCAGTGGTACCATGTCTTAGGTGATGGTACCACTTACGGTAGCCCTACCATGTCATAGTGTTGAATAGAAAACGGGAACGGTACCGCTACCCTACTATACATGATTGGTTGCCCCACTACTGACACAGCCTAAACAATAACCTGGCAGTGGAGTCGAGAAGGTCTGGCGTCTGCGACGAGTGAGCAAACGGCGTTTCGTTGTGTTCAAAGGGTGCCGGGAAGTAGCGTCGACCAGCGCCCACCACTTGCGTCGGAGTGAACATGGCTGAGAGCACACTGTCGTTAGCTGTCACTTCGGCCAAGCTCGGCATCTAAACACAGACAGACAGACACTAAAAAGACAGACCGGCGGTCCGACAACTTACTGTGACACTGGCGCTCACAGCCCCTTGTGCGAACAAATCGTTGTCGTCGTCGTTTGTTGCTTGCGTGTACTGATCCAGAAAACGACTGACTTGCAGTCGATGACTGAGTGTACCGGCTCGTGACGTCACCTCCGGCAACTGACTTCTCTCCATCATTCTCTCTGAAGCCAATCACGCATGCTCGGTCACAACCAGGGGGGGGACCCAACCACGACAAATCTCGAAATATGTGCCGGGCCACTTCCGGTGACCGACATTCAAACGGTTGCCATTCACCCAATTCTCAAGCTATCGACAAGCAGCTTGGTGCATTGTGTAGCTGAGATAATGGGCTTTCTAACAATGTGCCCCAGTTTAGTATATCCCAATTTTTGACGAAAATGTTTAGCGTTTTTCGCGGTTGAAAGTGATTCAAAAAATTGCTCATTATTTAAACGGTCATAACTTTTGACCACAAAGAGCTATCCATATACCGATCACACCACATGAAAGAACTCGTCGAGTACAATATTATAGATGCCATCGGAATCGAGATTAATCGATTCTAGCCTGAGTAGTAGCGTGCCAAACATGATCATAATTTTTGGGCTCAATTTTCGCATTTGTCGTGCTTTCCAAGACCACTGGCAGCGAAGCAGTGTTCTAATTGAGTCGTGAGGCCCATCAATCGAAGCGTCTTGGTGCGTTGAGTTCAAAAATCATACTCAAACCTAAATTGGAGGCTTCATATCTATGTTACCGACCGAAGTTATAAACGCCTATTTCATACCCTTCCAGAGCCTAATGTTTGCAGCCATTTTTTCACAAGTAGAGCATCGAAATTCCAAATTCTGAATGAACATTCTGATGCAGAACGGCGAGACGAATCGATTGGTGTAAGAAACGTCTTTCTACGACCACGTTTTTCCGGTGAACAGTAGACATGAATGAATGTCGCTCTGATTTACGCTACAAAAATGGCCTGTTTAGTAGGGAATTCATGGTCTTGCTCATCATCCGGTGATCCCAGATGGATCGCTGAGCTACCAATCGATGCACAACGGTCTGTTGAACTCGAAAATCGCGGCTGCATCGCTCTTTTAACTATTGCCATCACTGTAAAAGTGGAAATATAGGAGTGGTCAGATTTTCACCTTTGTCTTCTCACATTCTGAGTTAATTCTGGACGAAATGACGGTCGAAAATTAAACTTTTGAACGAACATTCTGATGCAGAACGGCGAGACGAATCGATTGGTGTGAGAAACGTCTTTCTACGACCACGTTTTCCTGGTGAACAGTAGACATGAATGAATGTCGCTCTGATTTACACTACAAAAATGGCCTGTTTAGTAGGGAATTCATGGTCTTGCTCATCATCCGGTGATCCCAGATGGATCGCTGAGCTACCAATCGATGCAGAACGGTCTGTTGAACTCGAAAATCGGCAAAGTGTTTCGGCAAAGTATCTCTGCAGTGACACATTCAAACAACGGTTCTGGAGTCAAGATCTGCTCAATGCATTGGGCGTACAGGCTGTTCCCTTCCACCATACCCACAAAAGTTATTCAAGCATTTTCTACACCAACTTGTCCCATACTTCCTTATGAAGGTATGTTATTGAACTATCAGTAGGTAGTACAAGCAAGCTGGTCAGTAACTACTGCATGTGGAATGATTTTAGGATGGCCTTTCCCCTAAGGAAGACAAACAAGAAGCACTGCGCAAGCGACTCGAACATTTAGTTACTGATTCGCGCACAAAGAGAAAAGCTCATGATGAATGTTATCGCTGTGGAGGTACTCTAGTCCACTTTTCTTCTACCTACAACATGGCATTGTAACATTCGCAGAATCCTAGACCTTATAAACTTTCAGGAGTTGGACACTGGGGTGTAGACTGTATAAGGGAGCCAACAACTGAACATTTGCAGTCAATTAGCTGTTGGAAATGTGGAGCAATGGGACACTACCAAAAAGAATGCCAGCAGACTGAACTTCAAACAAAACCAGTCAAACACAGTTATCCAAAGAAGAAGACACTAACTGAGGTATTCATAGCATAATACATATATGTAGAGTATGACTATGTGCAATGTGAATTTCGTGTTTTCTTTCAGATAATGCTTGGAATCAAACAACAGGATAGTCTTGAATATCTGCCATCGTTTGACAGATTGACTCAGGACGAGGGCCCACTAGGCGTGAGGCGGTACACAACAGAGTGGCAGAAGATGCAGGAAACTCCTGGCCTGATCAGTGCCAACACTACATACAAATCACTTGTAGAGCTGACGCCACGTAACCGGCCAACAAAAAAGAGTCGTGACCTGCGAAAATTGTTCTATAGGTAATACATTTTTAGTCTTTAAAGTCTTTAGTAACTGTGAACTTGTTAGATTCCACTGTGGGGAAAACACACTGCTGGAAATGCATGAACGTGAGTTCCCACAATGCCGTTCTGACATAAACGCAGAATTAGCAGAGAATTGGAGCAGAGCTAATGACCACAGTGCTGTTCTTACTTTACTGCAGCACTGCAGTACTGTTCTCAATGCAATTGGATTGCCAACCGAAAACGTGCTATTCAGAGAAGTTGGTGCATTACCAGCATCACCTGATCTGATTGCATCACCGAATGGGTTCCTTTCAAGTCACGATAAATCGAAGAAGGAAAGCATTCCAGTAAGCATCAAGTGCCCATTCCTAGCAGGTAATGGAAAAGCAAAACCAGCACAGAGACCGCCATGGCAGCACTATGTGCAGCTCACAGCTGAAATGGAGGCATTCGATTCTTCCTCCTGCTTGTATATCAGCTGGACACTGGTTGGCACAACTGTATTTGCTGTGCAGTGCATCTGGATCCATCTTTTGCTCAAAATCTCTCAACATACCTTACCAACTTTGTGCAGTGTGCAAAGGAAAAGCGTTCCTATGACACGTTTATGAACAAAATCCAGGAAGGAAACGCCACATCTTTATGCAAGGGTGCAAGACAGCTAGCAGAGCAGTTCAAACCAATCGTGGAGCTGGAATCGTGTCTTGACTATGGGCAAAGAAAAGCGCTAGACAAGTTACAGAGCAAGTTGACAAATTTCACCAACAACTTCAAGGTTTATAAGCTATCTCGATACCTAATATAACCCGTTACTTTTGTAGTCCCTGTCTGTACAGCTGTGAAAGCAAATATAAAATAATAAATTGTCTCGCGTGGCAGTGCTATAGCTGAAATTCCATAAAGAACAGGAGTTTCAAGTTAAAATCGGGATCTCGCGCAAAAATCTCCACTGTTCACCGGGAAAACGTGGTCGTGGAAGGATGTTTTGCATAGCAAATCTGACCACTCCTATATTTCCACTTGTACAGTGATAGCAATGGTTAAAAGAGCGATGCAGCCGCGATTTTCGAGTTCAACAGACCGTTGTGCATCGATTGGTAGCTCAGCGATCCATCTGGGATCACCGGATGATGAGCAAGACCATGAATGCCCTACTAAACAGGCCATTTTTGTAGCGTAAATTAGAGCGACATTCATTCATGTCTACTGTTCACCAGGAAAACGTGGTCGTAGAAAGACGTTTCTCACACCAATCGATTCGTCTCGCCGTTCTGCATCAGAATGTTCATTCAGAAGTTTAATTTTCGACCGTTATTTCGTCCAGAATTAACTCAGAATGTGAGAAGACAAAGGTGAAAATCTGACCACTCCTATATTTCCACTTGTACAGTGATGGCAATGGTTAAAAGAGCGATGCAGCCGCGATTTTCGAGTTCAACAGACCGTTGTGCATCGATTGGTAGCTCAGCGATCCATCTGGGATCACCGGATGATGAGCAAGACCATGAATTCCCTACTAAACAGGCCATTTTTGTAGCGTAAATCAGAGCAACATTCATTCATGTCTACTGTTCACTGGGAAAACGTGGTCGTAGAAAGACGTTTCTCACACCAATCGATTCGTCTCGCCGTTCTACATCAGAATGTTCGTTCAGAAGTTTAATTTTCGACCATTATTTCGTCCAGAATTAACTCAGAATGTGAGAAGACAAAGGTGAAAATCTGACCACTCCTATATTTCCACTTTTACAGTGATGGCAATGGTTAAAACAGCGATGCAGCCGCGATTTTCGAGTTCAACAGACCGTTGTGCATCGATTGGTAGCTCAGCGATCCATCTGGGATCACCAGATGATGAGCAAGACCAATGAATTCCCTACTAAACAGTCCATTTTTGTAGTGTAAATCAGAGCGACATTCATTCATGTCTACTGTTCACCGGGAAAACGTGGTCGTAGAAAGAGGTTTCTCACACCAATCGATTCGTCTCGCCGTTCTACATCAGAATGTTCGTTCAGAATTTGGAATTTCGATGTTCTATTTGTGAAAAAATGGCTGCAAACATTAGGCTCTGGAAGGGTATGAAATAGGCGTTTATAACTTCGGTTAGTAACATAGATGCGAAGCCTCCAATTTAGTTTTGAGTATGATTTTTGAACTCAACGCACCAAGACGCTTCGATTGATGGGCCACACGACTCGATTGGAACACTGCTTCGCTGCCAGTGGTCTTGGAAAGCACGACAAATGCGAAAATTGAGCCCAAAAATAATGATAATGTTTGGCACGCTACTACTCAGGCTAGAATCGATTAATCTGGATTCCGATGGCATCTATAATATTGTACTCGACGAACTCTTTCATGTGGTGTGATCAGTATATAGCTAGCTCTTTGTGGTCAAAAGTTATGACCGTTTAAATAATGAGCAATTTTTTGAATCACTTTCAACCGCGAAAAACGCTAAACATTTTCGTCACAAATTGGGATATACTAAACTGGGGCACACTGTTAGAAAGCCCATTATCTCAGCTACACAATGCACCAAGCCGCTTGTCGATAGCTTGAGAATTGGGTGAATGGCAACCGTTTGAATGTCGGTCACCGGAAGTGGCCCGGCACATATTTCGAGATTTGTCGTGGTTGGGTCCCCCCCCTGGTCACAACTTAAGTGAACTTGAGTCACGGCCGTTGTATGTGTTCGAAACCTGTCGAGGCGATGGGCAAGTAGTCGACACAAAGCCCAACCCAGGGCAAGCAGATAAATGGGAAGCAAAGATGCGCTGTCTTGCACACACCGACAGCAAAAGGAGAGGGTTTCTATCAAAGGAGGCTGCCGGACCTTGTGCCTCTTACTGCTATAGCCGTTGTCTACTATTAGTCCGAAAGAACACAAAGTTACAACAACTTGATCACCGTCCGCACCGCAAGCCTCTTGCTCCAATTGAATATCGTAGCCCAAGACACGGTTGGCGGCTTCTTGACACTGTTGGCCGGTGCGCCCGTCTCCCAGCGACAGCGCAACCTTCTGCCAGTCTTCCGCCGTGTGCGGCTTGCATGCTTTCACCGCGCTACAAAGCATCAGTCGACGCAAAATCTACGATATTGCCTCAAGCCAGTACATCTGAAGTCGCTTTAACTCTTCATTCAGCCAACGTTTCTTTGCCGGTCGTTTCTTAGGCTGAACGGGTTTTTCTTTTAACGGCGTATTCTTGCTTCGCACATTGCGCTCTGAAAAGAGGCAAACACCGACTGCGTAATTAGCAAGGCGCTCTTACTAGATTCAGTGCGTTTCGATCTGGCTTCCTCTCGGCCAGAATCAGAACTACTGGCCGAGGATGAGCGCTTCTTCTTCCTCTTCCGTTTAGTTTCTCTCTTATTACGGTTGCGCTTTGAATGCTTTGGCGGCGGAGAGTCTCTGCTGGACCGGTCGCTTTCTTCGGAATCACTGTAGACTACCAATCGATGGAACTTGGACTTGCGACGTTTTCTTGCTCGTCCGCTACTGGCAACTGATCGCTCGGTTTGTCGAACAGCTGCCGTCTCCTCCTCCACATCCAGCACCTGGCTTAACGGAGCCTTAACATCAAACATTAATTAATTAGTCAATACGCTTTAATCTACACGGTTCTGCCTGGTAAAAAAAAAGAAAGGAGTAGCACTGACAGTCAAAAGCAGTGCGGGCAAAATTTCAAGACAATTCGAGAACGCCTTCGTAACGTAAACAGTTCAATTTCTACAAAGCCCAATCATGAATACAGCCGTACGTAGCAAACCAAAAACGCAAAAAATTCTTACACAATTACGTACGCACATATACGTGACGGAAAGGTTAAATTCAGTAACAGATCTTGAAAAGAGGAGTTTGGTAATCTTAGGCAAGTGCGGCGGCAAAAAGTAAAGGAAAGACCTACCAAGCTAAGCTTTTTCTGCAAGTGAGGCATGGAGGTGTTGGTTACGCCGTCGCAGACGCCGACCGGGTTACCGCAAGTGTCGTAAAGAATTCGCTGTCCAGTCCAGGAAGCCAACGGCGGCTTTACCAAGCGACCAGACCGAGAGACGCGATACTGCTCATTCAGACCGGTCTCGTCCAAACGACTCGACATCACCGACATCATGCTGACCGCTTCTAAACACCTGCTTGTCTTCCACTCAAGACCAGAGACGCCATCCAGCATACCAGAAACGATGCTTGAACTCCTTTTGTCACGCTTTGGTTTGAGGGCAGCCGGCGCGGCAGGCACTTTGAATTGCTCCTGTGTCAAATCTAAATGCCGCCACATCAACAGAAAGAGGTAGCAAAAATAATCGGGTAAAAAGAAATGCTACACACTGGAATTACTGTTGTCAGGTAAACGGTGCTATTGCAGCCAACATGAACGGTTGTTTCTTTGTTCAAATCCAACCAGGAAAAAGGAGGGGCTTAAAGAAGCTTCAAGGAAGGAGAACCAGATTTGTCACAAATTCACTAAATCTCTATAAAATTCCCGATTTTCCAATTGGTCATCAAAACTTTCGGAGATTTAGTAAAGATCGCCCAGCCCTGTATGTTAAAACTCCCGATTGAAGTACGTAGAACTCTCTCCATCTAAATATGTATTATAACATAAAACGTAACAGGGCACCTCTATCTGTGCGTGACACATAGTGATGAGGGCGAGGTTGCACTTGCGGTGAGCCAAACAATTCTTGTGCGAGATACTCTTTCTGCTTCTTTTTCTGCAGACGATCATACTCGGCTACTTTTTGCTGATAATCTAAAAGTTGAATACAGTAATGCACAGTTTCCTAAGACAAACTACGTAGTACGTACATGACTTGAAATAATCGGTAATTAGTGTCAGTGCATGTAAGCAAATATCTCTAGCAAACTGATTTTGAAGAAAGTAAAAAATTCTTAAATAGAAACATCTCTGCCAATTAAAGGTTACAAAGGTAGTTAGTTTCTCGAGTAAAGAAATGGTTTAGCGGGCAAATCGGGTTAAACGTTTCTGGGAGGGCTAAAACTTACAACGCCCTGTCTACATTCCGCAGTTTTCCATCTATAAGACCGGTCATATAACCGGGCGACTGATAGGTAGCATTGGCAAACTCAGGCACGGTATTTAAGAAGGCTGCTGCACTGTAAAAACTAACCAGTTGTATGGTCTGCGTGAAACGACTGGACTTCAGCTACAGGCTCTAGAAGCATCTGATTTGATCTGCGTTTCGGGACCAGCACTCTTCTCCTGGACGCTCCAACATCATCGTACCACTCAGACACATCGCAAAAGCGAATCCTTCATGAAAAGAGCAAAATTAACTGATTCACAGCAAACGCAAATACTAAACGGTAGCCTGCCTTGTCTGACAGAATTCCTGCAACACATCTTTCCAGTCAGGTGGGAACCCATTCTTGAAATATGTGATCAAATTGTTCGGATAATCTGTAACAGTGCGGGGTGCGCTCAGGTAGACATAAACCAAAGGTTTAGTTGATATCTATGGGGGTTGGGGGTGCCAGAGGCCGGATATAAGGTATGCTCAAACGTTCGAATTACTAACGAAGTCTGTTTCAAGTTCGGCGACAACCACTTCAACCTCGGATACATCAGAGATGATGACAAGTCGGCCAAAGAAGTTCTTGGCAAGAACTGAGGTGAGCTTGATTAAATTAAATTCTGCACTGACCGTATTGCTTCGCCGCTTCAACGTCGATTCCACCCTGCAGCACATAAACCGAGCCACTGCCGGTCTGCAAAGTTCGGGAGTCGATCCGTTTTTCAATACAAGTAGAGTGCCAGCATTTGTCGGGTACGTCTCTATAATAAAACATCATCAACACGACACAAATATTGCAACAAATTGTAAGAGGTCGACGTACGCACGGAAGCCTTCCAGACACACACCAAATTGGCCGTGCACCAGTTTGAACACCCAATTAGTGATTATTGTAGCTCTGTCCATCACATCCCCGATGCCAGAATCGTTCGATTCTTCGCCAAGCACATTATCTACATACGGTACATAAAAATGACAAAAACGTAGCAAATATACATGTAACAGGTCATCCGCCGACCGGGGAACCAGTTTCAGGGTCTGAGCCCAAATTCTGGGGGAGGGAGTTAGGCTATGGTACTATTAAAAGCGCTCAAAAATTACAATTTTAGGGCAAAAATCGTATAAAAGCGCTAATTTCTGCTTGAATTCAGCTAAAAGTGCTGTTTTACAGGCAATTTTTGCGTGTGAAATTCGAAATTATTGCAAAAATTTGTTGTAAAAGTATTAGTCAGAAAAAATGGGAGGGGAAATCGTCTCCGGGACGTCATTGAGGCCTATGTCGGATGGGGAAGCCCCTCCGTTACACGTACAGTATGAGCAAGATGAGGGCTTCTCACTCTCAACTAGAGCTTCAGTCGACTGAGACTGCAGTTCTTCTGGCTCAGGCGATGCCTCCATGCCGGGCTCCTCTCCATTCTCAATCTCTTCCTTATCAAATAGCTGCTGGTCTACCGGACACACTTTACTGTGATTGAGCCCACCGACTACAAAAGCAAAACTAAAGAACAACCTCAGATTTATCACAAACCTGGCGTCGAATCCGCTGCGAGATTTGACCTCGATCGACTCAGTTGAGAGCGTCGGCGAGAAGCTGGCGTTCGCTTTGGCTGCGCTGAGAAAAGAGAAGCACAAGATTACTAACTTATCTTCTTACAGAACAGAGCAGCTAATGGCATATGGCACGTACTGGTGCTCACAATAATGATGCCACAAACTTGTGATACCTGTACCGAATAGCAGCACTTATTTAAAAAATGTATGAAATGGCCGAACGACCAAAGTAAATTACCGGAGGAACCCTACTGTCTTGCAGCACAGACCACTTACTCGTGTTCATTTGAGAACCGGCCGAACCACGGTCATTTGAAATGTTTTCTGTTGACTTCAGCCTATCCCCGTCCTTTCCTGTAGCATCCATGGTTCTTGGGGTTCTCGGTCGAAGACTAAGACGACGACTATGCGGCGTTTGTTCCTCAATCTGATCTTCTTTAGGCACGCTTTCCGACAGAGCCATGGGAGTGCGTCTCTGACTCGACCGTCGATGACGCATTTCGATTTGTGAAGAGCCTTGAAAACAGCAGCTGATCAACCGCCAACTGATTGATTGATTGATTGTAGGGGGCGGGATAGGAATACCCCTAGCGTTAGGCTACCCATGGGCCCATCACGCAAACCGCATAGAAGTCGTAGAACTTAATCGTGAGCTAGAGGTAAGGGAATCTCCTAGATTCTTTGATGAATCTCAGGAGATCTCTCAGCTCACAACTTCTAATATCCGCAGGTGACATAATGTCACCCCCTAGGCCTTCGAATTGCAACTAAGGCCAAGCATTGTTCTAGAAAGTGAAAGGCGGTTTCTTCTTCTTCCACACAAGGAGCACAGAGAGAGTCCGCCGCCACTCCAATAGTCCTTAGGTGCTTATTAAGTCCACAATGGCCAGTAAGCACACCTACCACTAAGCCAGTAAGCACACCTACCACTACCACAGAACCCAGGACCGTTTGTTAATGGAAAATGGCAATGCACAATATGCTTTGTTGAGATAACCCGTCGACAAATGTCAGTGAAGTGCACCATCTGTATGGACTGGTTGCACCTACGACCCTGCTCCGGACTACCCCGCGCACGCGATTGGACTGAAGCCTACCAGGCCCTATGCTGCTCCAGACCACACCAAACGCAGACCCCAGCTCAGACGACTCCCTTCCGGATAATCCAGCTGAACGTGAATGGACTCACTGGAAAACTAGATGATGTCTTGCACTTTATGGAGAAAACCAGAACAAAACTTGCTGCTATCCAAGAGACTAAATGGACTGAGAAAACCAAGACTCCTAGTACCCCTGGATATACCATGATACGGAAGGACCGCGGTACGAACAAAGGTGGTGGCTTGGCTTTCATCATTCGTGATGACGTCAAATTCCATCGCAAACAGCTCCCTGAACCAGACCCAGTGCTCGAACAAACCTGCATAGAAATACTACCCGATGGCTCACCTTTGACGATTGTCAACTTCTACCTACCACCGCGCACCTGTACCCCTCCTGGATACCGACCCACGATTGACCACTTGCTACAACTGACTGACTGCTTGATCCTCGGAGACATAAACGCGCACCACGGACTATGGCACTCATCCGCCCCTGAAGATACAAGAGGACGTTGTGTGGCCGACTTACTGGAGCAAAGTGACCTGGGCATCTTGAATGGACCACAACCCACTCGCCAAGTGGGGGAAGTTCTCAGCTCTCCAGACCATTCTCTGGCTAGCTCTACCCTTCTGACCACAAACTGGACTACGGCTACAGCCTTGAACTCGGACCACCTCCCGATTATCCTGACTCTGATGACTGAGACACCCAAAAGGCCATCTAAAGACCGCACCTATGTAAATTTCCAAAAAGCTGACTGGACCGGATTTAAAGAGAAAACGGAAAGAAAACTAGCGGAACTCCCAGAGCCAAGTAATATCTTTCACGATGAAAAGACCTTTCGGAAGATTTTACTTAAAGCCGCCGCTCACCATATTCCAACTGGACGAATCCCATATGTCAGGCAGAACTTCCCTACTGACGCAGCCAAGTTGGCTGATGAACGAGATAAACTAAGGGCCCAAAACCCATCTTCGCCACGTATCTCCATCCTGTCAAGACAAACTGCCAACAGAGTTCACCAGTACAAAACCGAAAAATGGCGAGAACATGTTAACTCGTTCGACTGCACCACTGGCCTCAAAAAGCTCTGGAAGACTGTGAAAGGACTGACGAACCCGCCTAAACCTCCACCCAACGAATCGATCGTCTTTATGGACAAACCAGTCTGAAACCCCCGACGATGCGCCAACCTCTTCAACCAGCAGTTCACTCTGCGACCGACCGGACAGACCAAACCGAAGTAAGAAGACTGTGCTCAGATACATACAGAAGCGGAAAGGCCGACACACGATCCAGTTCTCCAAACATGAAACTGCCCTCACCATAAGGACCTCCAAACCCTTGACTGCTTACAGACCAGATGACCTATGTCCACTCCCACTCAAACACCTCGGACCGACCGGAATTGCCTACCTGACTAAGCTCTTTAACCTCTCCCTTCAGACCGACCTGATTCCCGGACCCTGGAAAGTTGCTAGTATCATCCCCATTCTGAAACCTGGCAAACCAACTGACCAAGGAAAATCCAACCACCCGATCTCTCTTGTCGCCCATCGCTAAGATCTTGGAACGGATGATTCTACCTTACCTGAACGTCTACACAGACCTGGCTGACCACCAACATGGCTTTCAGAAGAACCACTGTACAACCACTGCCCTACACGTGATTAACAGCCAAATTACTGCTGGACTAAACCAAGCCAAACCTTGCTCCCGCACCATTGCTGTATGTCGTGTGAGTGCGTACATATTGTAGTTGTGTCAACACGTTTCAGGTGTGATTCGGTATTCGCATGCAGTGGTGATTACCTTAGCTGTCACCCCTGCGTTGTAATAGACTTTAGCCGTAACTGGCAGGTCGGCCGACTGCGCTGCCCTGTCAGATTAGTTAGTCTGTGCATTAGTCATACATGTAACAGCTCCGGGCCGACCTGGGGGGAGGGGGGTAGGGGGGGTTTTTTCCTCAGGTGGGGGGTCGAGGGGGGGTTTCGCCCAGGTGGGGGGTCCCAAATTTCAAAAAGCTCCAAAACGCCTAGAAATGCGTTTTTAGCACGTTTTTTTCAAAAAGGACGCTAAAAATCGCTATTTTAAGCTGCCATATAGCGTTTTAAAGCTAAAAACAAGCAAAAAATGACAAAAAGAGCTTCCAAAAACACCGATTTTTCTTCAATATCAGCAGTGGAAACGCCAAATTCGGTTTCCAAAGGCTTTTCAAGTGAATTTTAGGCTAAAAATTAGTGATTTCTGACCCAGTTTGTTAATACTGGAGCCACTACCACGACTTATATTTTTTGGTCGGGGGGAGGGGTCCCTTAACCTGTCTCGGGGGGGGGGGGGGGGGGTGGGGGGGGTTGGGGGGGGTTTGGCCTTTCCAGCAGGGGGGTAACCCCCCCAAACCCCCCCCTAGTACATGTATGGCATTAGTGTTCGCCGTGCCTACTACCCCGTTGTTATTATTATTGTTGTCAGATAAAACTCCGGCCGGTCTTGCTGCCTATTCTGCACTACACCGTGCACCGTGCATTGCCGATCCACATCCACGCGCCTGCAACCACAACCGACCAACGTGTCACTGGCAACGCCGGTGAGATTCGAACCAGTGCCAACTACAACCAAAGAAGTTCAGCGATTTTTGGGGATGATGAACTATCAATCTGAATACATCAGAGAGCTGCACCAGATGGCAGAGCCGCTCAGAGCCCTCACAAGGAAGGCAGCAAGCAAGACTGGCAAAACTAACAACCAGTTTGTCAAGTTCACTTGGGGCGATGTACAACAACAATCTTTTAAGAAGCTGAAGGAGGCAGTTTCAAAGGATCTACAGCTAGCTCTCTTTGACCCAAACAGAGAGACGATCCTGACAACTGATGCCAGCGATTGCGGCATTGGAGCTGCACTTAGCCAGATTCAGCCCAATGGCAGAGAGCAACCTGTGGCCTATGGTAGCCACACCCTCGATGAGAGACAACGCAACTACTCTGCAAGCGAGAGAGAAGCTCTGGCTGCCATGTACTTCGCTGAATACTGGGAGAAGTTCCTGCTGGGCCGCCACTTTGTGCTCAGAACTGACCACCAAGCTCTCACCTCATTGCTGAAGCAGTATGGCAATGGCAGGAAGAGTGGCAAGTTCGAACGTTGGTTTGAGCGCCTCAGTGTTTTCAACTTCACTGTGAAGCACACATCTGGCAAAGCCAACGTTGTGGCGGACGCCCTCAGCCGCATCCCTGAGTCAAATCGAGCCAAGCAAGCAACCAGAGGTGTGCCAGACCCGTTCGTTAAGGCACTACACGCTGTGACTGAGCAGCTCAATGGGCCAACCTGGGCTAGCCTGAAGAAGCTCACAGCAAGGGACAGAACACTGCAGCAGGTGATGGAACACCTAAAACGCAGTACTCCCAAGGAACGGTTGCCACCAGCACTTAGTCCCTACAAGTCTGTCTGGCATTCTTTGACTCTAGAAGATGGATGCATTTCGCGTGAAGGTCGCGTGGTGGCGCCTCAAGCACTGTGGCAAACGATTTTACATCTTGCGCACAAGGGCCACCCAGGAATCGACAGGATGAAACGTCTGCTTTGCACATGTTACTGGTGGCCTGGTATGGACACACAGGTCGGTTGTAGGACGTTTCGTCCCGACCGTTTCGTCCCCTTGCTGTTCGTCCCGGCTGTTTCGTCCCAACCGTTTAGTCCCGGCCATTTTTTAAGCGTGACCGTTTTGTCCCGCTGCTAACTACAGTATACTGCAAAGGCGGCGGCAAAATCAAATGCCAAATGCGCCACAACTTACCAAGAGGTCAAATGCCAGGCACACAGTGGCTTTCGGTGGCCTGGGTTGGGCTTTGTGCCGACGACCAACTCTTTGCGGTACTGTGGATCAGGTATACCTGTACCTGTACCTGTACCTGATTATCAAGGATTTTCTTATCAAACTGTACAAAAAGTGTCAAAACTTTTGTTCGTCCTAAGTTAGAATATGATGCCTCAGAAATTTAGAATCTAGAGGGGATAGGGGGCTGGACGCCTGATGAGGGCCTTGGCCGGATTGGGATCGTAAGGCCCCTAGGCCCCCAGCCCATGTATTATTAAAAGTCGAATCGAAACCACTTCCATCTAAATTTGAACTTGCTTACCCCTGGGGGGAACGGGAAGTATAAACCATATGCAAACTGGTAAAGTCATTGAAACATTAGCTTCTGTAAAAACTCTTTGAGTCGAAATTAAAAAACGCTTCTGCCATTGCTGTCAGAATTACATAACAGATTTCTATGCTTTAAACCTTTGATCTGTCAGTTTTGCTGCGTAGAATGCAAACGTAGTATATTGTCGAAAATTGTAGTATAAAGTAGAATAATTTTGAGCTGGCGCTAGTATACTGGACTGGCTAGTACCTGGCAACACTGACCACGCGCATAGGGCTTTGCGGCCTAAACCATTACACCAACTGTCCCGGCCGTACAGAGCATAGCATTGTTGTTGTGCACAGCTGCTATTATGCATGGCTTTATTACTGTATGAGTACGTATGACAGACTGGCTTCTGCTTAAAAGAATGAACGATTTGGTTTTCGCGCTTTGGATGTGCATGTTTCACTTTGTGAACCGGGACGAAACGGTCACTTTAAAACTTGGCCGGGACGAAACGGTCGGGACGAAACAGCCGGGACTAACAGCAAGGGGACGAAACGGTCGGGACGAAATGGGCGGATACCACACAGGTCAGACACATGGTCAAGGCGTGCCAACCATGTGAGCAGAGTTCAAAATCCACACCACGCGTGAAACAGCCAGTTCAGGAGCGACCAAGGCCTACTACTCCATGGACTGAGCTCGCTATCGACATCACGGGCCGCTTTGCCAACGCGCCAAACGGACGTGGATATTGTGTAGTCCTGGTCAACTACATGAGCAAGTTTCCAGAAGTGTTGTGGATGGAGGACACCACAAGCACTACCATTATCAACTGGCTGAAGGAAGTGTTTGCCCGCTATGGTCACCCAGCCCAGTTACTCAGTGACAACGGTCCTCAATTCATCAGCCATGAGTTTGTCAACTTCTTGGCCAGCAGGGGCATCAGACACATGCGCGTCACACCATACAGTCCAGAGCGCAATGGACTGGTGGAGCGGTTCAATGGGATGTTGAAGGGTGTTGTGGAGACACTGCCACCTGACCCCAACCGCCATGTCTGGGATGCCGCCATGCTCGATTTCCTGGCTAGCTATAGAGCTACACCAACCACCCAAGGGAAGAGTCCATCTGAGCTGCTCTTTGGATGGGCAGCCCGCCTGCCATTCCAGTTCCCAAAGCCGACTGCAAAATCTACACCAGACATGCTCAGAAAACCTCAATCGCAGTCACGGGAGCCAGCAGTGGACAGACAGCTAATTGGCAAGCTGTACTACCCTGGGCCATATCGGAGGGGAGAAAAGGTCCGTGTAAGAAGACCAGCCGTGCAAGTCAGAAAGGGCCAGTCACCTTACACTTCGCCTCTGAGGATTTTGGAAGTCCTTGGCTTTTGGACCTACCGTCTAGAAGATGGGCAAGTTGTCAATGCTCGCCGTTGCAAGCGCCATTATGCCTATACCAGTAGCCCGTCAGATGTGTTGCAAATGGTCAGACCAAACAGACAAGCTGGAGGTGGGCAGCAGACTCCCCCTCAATCGCCACCTCAGCAACAGCCTCAGTTAGCCACGCCGTTCTATACGCCACCACAACAACATTACAACCTGAGAGACCAGCAGCAGATCAAGAAACCACAACGGTTGACCTACGATTTGTGATACATTGTTGTGAAGACCTGTTATTCTATCTTTCTGCCGGCACACCGCCTCTTTCTTAAAGGAGGGGGGTGGTGTTGTGTGAGTGCGTACAGACATGGGCAAAGGGGGGGCTGTGGGGGGTTGACCCCCCCCCTCAGGCTCTGACCTACCCCCCCTCAGCCGGCCGCTACCCCCCCTCAGGAATTTTTTGGAAGAAGTTTATATAGAAAATTATGATAAAAATATGCCTGGAATAGGCGTAAATGAGCTCAGAATAGCTAATTTTAACTTATTTTAATGAAAAATAAGCCAAAAAACCCTGATTTTCGCCAAAAATCGGACTTTTTGGCTTACCACCCCCTCAGCCCCCCCCTCAGGAGCTCCTACCCCCCCCCTCAGGAATTGAAAATTCTACCCCCTCTCAGCCGAAATGCTAGCCCATGTCTGAGTGCGTACACATTGTAGTTGTGTCAACACGTTTCAGGTGTGATTCGGTATTTGCGTGCAGTGGTGGTTTACCTTAGCTATCACCCCTGAGTTGTAATAGACCTTAGCCGTAACTGGAAGGTCGGCCGACTGCGCTGCCCTGTCAGATCAGTTAGTCTGTGCATTAGTGTTCGCCGTGCCTACTACCCCGTTATTATCATTGTTGTCAGATAAAACTCCGGCCGGTCTTGCTGCCTATTCTGCACTACACCGTGCACCGTGCATTGCCGATCCACATCCACGCGCCTGCAACCACAACCGACCAACGTGTCACTGTAGCCCTTGACCTAACCAGTGCCTTCGATACAGTTGATCACGCCATCTTGTTACAAGATTTGGCCGACTCGCGGATCCCTCCAACCCTGACTAGATGGCTGTCTGCTTACCTGAATGGACGACAAACCTTTGTGGAATTCCGAGGCTCAAGATCGAAACACAGAAGACTGAAACAAGGCGTACCACAAGGGGGCATTCTTTCGCCTCTACTTTTCAACCTGTACATGAGCAGCTTACCCAAACCACCCCCAAACATCCAAGTCGTTAGCTACGCAGATGATCTAACCGTCATGACGTCTGGACCACAAATCCCGCCCCTAACCCAAAGACTGAACCGCTACCTCGCCACTGTCACTAAATGGTTGTCTGATCGAAGCCTGAAACTCTCAATCACCAAATCAGTTGCAATCCTGTTTACGACTTTCTCAGGCGAATACAACACCGATCTGAACATTGTAATGAACAACCAACCTATCCCGACAGTTCAGCAGATCAAGATTTTGGGAGTTGTGTTCGACACCATGAGCACCTTCTCAGTGCACGCCGACCAATTGAGGACCAAAATGAGAAAGCGCACCGATATTCTACGCGCCCTTTCCGGTACCACATGGGGACAGAGTAAAGAAACCCTGATGCTCACCTACAAAGCCATTGGCCGATCTGTCTTGAGCTACGCAGTACCGATCTGGTTCCCAAACCTTAGCAGAACAAAGGTGACACAACTACAGGCAACCCAGAATGCTGCACTTCGAGTTATCACTGGCTGTGTTAAGATGACCTCAGAACAGCACCTGCACCAAGAGACCGAACTCTTACCAGTCAAACACCACAGCGACCTTCTCTGCTCCCAATTCCTCCTCAGAACCTTCCTGCCTAGTCACCCAAACCATCAAGAATCTCAAGCTCACACCCAACCTCGCCAACTACAGGTAACCTTGAAACAACGTTACAACGCTTTAATCGACCGTTTCTTGCTCAACGAGACAACTGATC
This sequence comes from Sabatieria punctata, assembly GCA_030248155.1. Lineage (NCBI taxonomy): Eukaryota > Metazoa > Nematoda > Chromadorea > Araeolaimida > Comesomatidae > Sabatieria > Sabatieria punctata. The sequence continues at coordinate 42,564 of JASANB010006097.1, read as the reverse complement.
TAGTCACCTACAAAACGGGCCTTGAAACGCTGCACAAAGAAACAGTCAACTCTGTCCTGAATAGCTACAATCCGCCCGTCAGACTAGGAGGATACCCACCGCCCATCTGCGATGAAGAGAAGGAACTGCCTCGGAAGACCAGGACCACCCTTGCTCAACTACGTTCTGGATATTCAACTATGCTGAGGACTTGGCAAAATCGCGTTGATCTATGCCCAGACGACTTGTGCCCTGATTGCCGGAGAGCCCAACACACCTCTGAACACCTTTTCAAGTGCTCTGTGAAGCCAACTAATCTCACACTACACGACCTATGGAGCAGCCCCAGGGACGTGGCGTCCTTCCTGGGGTTGAGCCTTGACTGATTCGGAAGTCGGCGGTGTTTTGGCTACTAACAACAACAACAACAACCTACCACTATTCTTAAAACTTTGCGAGGAAGTTGCAAGAGCTTATGCCTGGTCCTTAGACTTGGGCCATCAATAAGCATCTTGGCCTGACTGCAACTATCTAATGACCGCCAGTATGTATAATGCTGGTGACGGGTCCAATTAGTAAGGGCCCTCTTACACACCTGAGCAGAGATGCCAACAGCAGGTTCCGGTCCCACAAATGAGGTCTGAGCACCATCCTGAGCCAGTCGGTCTGCTTGCTCATTATCCTCAATACCCCAGTGACCTGGCACCCATATCAATTAAACCACTTTTCCAGTGGCTAAAAACTCCAGTGGAAGGGGGATAAAACGCCCCCTTGTGGACATCATTGATGAACAAAAACCTATTTGCTGTGATTCCCTAAACTGGTTTTAACTTTCCTGTTCTTTAGTAGGTTATTCACCCACTTACACAGAGTTGGTTCAACATTTCTTTCTTTGAGAGCAGCAATCAAGGACATACAATGGTGCACAAAAAATGTCCTCTCCACTTTTTCTGGTTCACTAAAATCACTGTTTTTCAGTCAATTCTCAACGAATTTGAACCAAATTTGGAGGGTAGGTGCGCAATTAGTCCGGCTACTTGTGTTACAGTTTCGGTGCGAAAATTCAAATTTTGGCGGGAAATTTAAATGAAAATGCGAAAATCATAATAAAAAACGGTCTCATAAAAACGGCTCTTACTCAAGAAATACAAAAGCTACGCCCGTGAAATCACGGCCGCTTATAGACCAATATAGTGCAATTTTATGTAGAAGTTTCAAAACCCTCGCTCAAAGTACGCGCGAGAATCCGATTTTCAAAGTTGGCAAAAAAATCGGGATTTATCATAATTTCCAAAGCTAACATTTTAAGGTTCACTAAAATTGCCCGTTTTCAGTCAATTCTCTGCCAATCTGGACCAAATTTGCACAGTATGTGCCCAATGGGTCTGGCTAACTCTGCTAGAATTTCGGCGCGAAAATTCAAATTTTGGCGGGAAATTTAAACATTAGTAAGAACAATTTTTGCAATATACTTTGTAGTTTAAATTTCCCGCCAAAATTTGAATTTTCGCGCCGAAATTCTAGCAGAGGTAGCCAGACCCATTGGGCACCTATTCTGCAAATTGGTTCAGATTGCCAGAGAATTGACTGAAGACAGGCAATTTTAGTGAACCTCAAAATGTTAGCTTTGGAAATGGATAAATCCCGATTTTCTGCCAACTTTGAAAATCGGATTCTCGCGCGTACTTTGAGCGATGGTTTTGAAAATCCTAGATAAAACTGCACTATGTTGGGTCTATAAGTGGCCATGATTTCACCAGAATAGCTTTTGTATATCTTGAGTAAGAGCCGTTTTTATGAGACCATTTTCTGATACTCACATATTCGTTTAAATTTCCCGCCAAAATTTGAATTTTAGCGCCCAAATTCTAGCAAAGTTAGCCAGACCCATTGGGCACGTACTTTGCAAATTTGGTTCAGATTGGCAGAGAATTGACTGAAAACGGGTAATTTTAGTGAACCTCAAAATGTTAGCTTTGGAAATGATGATAAATTCCGATTTTTTGCCAACTTTGAAAATCGGATTCTCGCGCGTACTTTGAGCGAGGGTTTTAAAACTTCTACATAAAATTGCACTATATTGGGTCTATAAGCGGCCGTGATTTCACGGGCGTAGCTTTTGTATTTCTTGAGTAAGAGCCGTTTTTATGAGACCATACGATTTTCGCATTTTCGTTTAAATTTCCCGCCAAAATTTGAATTTTCGCGCCGAAGCTGTAACACAAGTATCCGGACTAATTGGGCACCTACCCTCCGAATTTGGTTCAAATTCGTTGAGAATTGACTGAAAAACAGTGATTTTAGTGAACCCGAAAAAGTGGAGAGGACATTTTTTTGTGCACCACTGTATATGTGGCGCTATCAAAAGCTCCCTGTCCATGAATACTTCCAAAGCAAATCTTTGGTGGCTTAAAGCCGACTCAATCTTGCATACTAAGCTGTGCAAGGCTGAATCAGTAGACTTGCCAGCTTGGTAGGCATGTTGATGACTATGTTTCAGGATATCTCCAGAGAGTGCTTTCCCTGATATAGCGCTCTACCATCTTTTCAAGTGTTTTCAAAAGAAAAGATGTTAAACTTATTGGACGAAATGACTTAGCCAGTTGATATGAAGATCTACCTGGCTTTGGAATAAAGACAACAAACGCAGTGCGCCAAGACTCAGGAATATACCCTAAGGCCAACATTTTGAAGAAGGGCAGGAAAGATTCATCAGGTCCTGCAGACTTAAAAGGGGCACAAGACTTAATTGCCCATTCTATTCGTGATCTTGTGACTATCTTAGCAGCAACCTCCCAGTTCCTCCAAAGTGGAGAGTCAGGTTGCTCATCCACAGAGAAATTAGGTTCAGTGGTGCTGCCAGGAAAGTGATCTTGAAGAAGATGGTCTAAGCTCTCTTCCAGGCTAGAAGTATATTGTCCTGGAGCAACTTCCAGTAAGCCAGGCTGGATAGATCGATCTTTACTAAGGAGATTATTCAGACGTGCAGATTGAGGTACACCTTGGATGTCTCCACAAAAAGCATGCCAAGATTCCCGCTTCGCCTGACGAATAGCACTTTTGTATTCCTTTCTAACCTGATTGAACATAGTCCAGCTGTGTTCATCCTTAACATATTGAGCACCCTATGTCGAAGCAAAGTAAGACCGGAGTGCCACCAGGGAACATGACGTCTTTTCTTTGGTTTTGACAGAGGGCAAGCTTCCTTATAAGCAAAAACAATACCTGATTGTATGTGTTGCCACAAACTTTTGATACCGGTACCGAATGGTAGCACTTATTTCAAAAATGCATGAAATGACCGAACAACCGAAGTAAATTAGCAGAGGAACCCTACAATCTTGCAGCACAGACCACTTACCATACATGGGCCGAGGGGGGTCCGGGGGGGGTTTGCCCACCCCCAACTTGGGCTTGAGCGCCCCGAACGACCCCACCCACCCACTTGAAGCCGACTTTTGTTCCTGACCCCGCCCACCAAAATCGCCGCGACCCCCCCCAAACCGGAAGGCCCACCCCCAAATTTTCGGATTTTGACTACCCCCAACCCATTTTTCCGGCCCATGTATGCCACTTACTCGTGTTCATTTGAGAACCGGCCGAACCTAGTTCCTTGAAAATGTTTTCTGTTGACTTCAGCTTATCCCCGTCCTTTCCAGTAGTATCCATGGTTCTTGGGGTTCTCGGTCGAAGACTAAGACGACGACTATGCGGCGTTTGTTCCTCAATCTGATCTTCTTTAGGCACGCTTTCCGACAGAGCCGTGGGAGTGCGTCTCTGACTCGACCGTCGATGACGCATTTCGATTTGTGAAGAGCCTTGAAAACAGCAGCTGATCAACCACCAACTATCCAACGACCAACAAAACCGACCGAGAGAATTGGAGTCGTTGCGCGAGTTCTCGGCCACTGGTGTCATTGGTGCCAGTGGCTTGATGCTCTTCCGACTGGGCAGCATTTTCTTTTCTTGCGCCCATTTCTCCACTGCCTCAGCTAACGGCAATGAACTGCGTCTGCTGCCAGCGCCAACAGCAGAAAGGCGGCTCGGAACAAGAATAGAGCAGTTTTCGAACCACTGCGACACGTTGCTTAGCCGTCTACAAATATAACCGTCTCACCTGCAATTTATCTCAAGCCTAACGAATGCCTGAGTCACATTTTTGAGAATTTGAGTTATATCGCAAAATTAAAACCTTTTACTAAAAACACATTTCATAAAAATTATCTCAATTCAGAAGCGCTTGGAAATTTATGCAGTCAAAAAGAAACGTTGGTCTGGCAATTAAAAACAAGCCGATCTTACGAATTTCAAGATAACTCTGAATGAATAAGCAAGGCCGAAGTGCTATTTTTATAATCAGAACTTTTTGAGCAACCAAATTTAGTATTGAGATAGTCCTCTCCTGCGATACCATAGCTCCACTCGTATCGTAGTGCTCTCCTCACACAGACTCAACATGACATCGTAGTTGATTAACAGATTACAAACATCGCATATGAATTAAAGGCAAACGAAATCTTTCTCTCCTCAATTATCTTGTTTTGTCTGTTTATAGTCTGAGGCATATGTTCGGCTGAACGCTTTAATAGTCAACACGCTATTAATTTGCCATAATTACTTTAGACATGATTCAAAAGCACAAAAGCAAGGAATGTAAAAAGGCTAGAAGTAGAGCACCTGTCTTTATAGAGCTCCTTGAGCGCTGACTTCCAATCTGGTGGAAATCCGTCTTGAAACCGATCAATAATCTCGTTGGTGTAACCTAAACAATAATAAACAAAGAGTGCGCGCAGTTGACTTCACAAAAAGCCGCTGCTGCAGCAGCCGCTATTCTTCAATTTTTGCCCCGTCCGCTGATGCCTACCTAGTGCTCGAGCAGTATCCCTGTCAATGATGCCCTGCAAATGGTAAACCGTATTGGACGCGGTTCTTAACAGACGCGAAGTTAATCGCTCAACGATAGCAGTGCTGTGCCAGCATTTCAACGTTGCTTCCTCGCTGCCTCTGAAATTCAAACCTATCAGAAAACAGTAACTGGTGCTTGAATCTTCCGCTAGAGCCAATTGGACAGAAACACACTAACAAACGTCTTTGGTTTTCGGAATTTCGGGTTCTTATGGTCAAGCACCGATGCAAGGGTAGGCAGGTTAATCCTTTAAAGCGTGGGATAACCCCAAACCCCTTTAGTGCATAGATCTTAGCTATCACGCCTCAGGTCGGATCTATCTATCTCAGGAATATTTTTAGAAGTAAACTGTTACTTTAGAGGCCGGTAGCCCTCAACACAGACGCCGAACTCAGAGTTGATGAGCTTGAAGACCCAGAACTTCAACTTGACCTCTCTGCAACCCGATGGAATCAGTGGCGTTGTGGTTCCTGTGTCGCTGAGAAACATGGACATCTCGTCAGTTTCTGATCGATTTTTTGCACGGAAGTACGTAGACGAATTCCCCAAGATCGCTCTACCAATTCATGTGTGGGTCACTGGTTAACGAAATCGATCGTAAGCAACCTTTCTTCACCACTACAAAGTGTCAAAAAACAAATAGGTAAACAAAAACATAGTTAAATCAAAAAGTTAAGAATGAGCGAACAGCAGAATTGTAATAGGGATGGGCAAAGAAATTTCAATTTTTCTAGTGTTTAGGTTTTTCTGGACGATTATCATACAGACGTGCAGAAAATTTTAAGAGAAGTTAAACAAAACAAAGCGCACTCAAAAATGTAGAGTTAAGACCTCAAACTTTGATCCACAAAAGTCCGGTTTTATTACGGGAGCGATGTTCGGCTCGGCTCGTCAACTTTGTCGGCTTCGTTCGGACTAGGATTTATTTGTACATTCAAAAACAGTATTTCAACTGAAAGTGCGTATTCTGAGCTACAAAATCAAAAGAACGTTTGCCTGGCTGGCTCAGGAACGAATCAATATTGCTGGAAATTGTTCCTAGCTTAATCAAACTTGAAATTTTCATTTCTAAAGTGTCCTTGCAACAACAACAAACCATTTTCGAGTTATTTAATTTTAAAAAATACAGGGTGATTCACATATCCTGCCAGGTTTCGCAAGCTCATAACTTTTTTGTTTCTGGACCGAATCGGCTGATTTTTGGATATGATATGTGGATATACTTAGCATTTTTCTGTTTAAAATTTCAGCTTATTTCATCACGAAATGCCTCAAAACGGGCCATACTACCGCAAACTATAATTTCCAACATTGGCGCTAAATACATTTGGCTTGTGCGCGATTAGGCTAGTGTTTGAGTGTTGAAAAGATTCTTAAACCATAGTGGGTTGACGCTTTATTCACTTCTCAACACAAACCAACGCTTTTAGCAGTTGTGGATAGCTTTTTCGGTGAAGCAACGTCTAAAATGCGCGGTACACTTTTAAGTGGACCAAAAGCACTGAGAATGTTCCGCCTGCAAATTGGGATAGAACGCGAGCTTCTAAGAGATACCAGCATCCGCTGGTGGCATGAATGGCTTATCGAAGAGGGCAGTGTGACCAACAAAACTCGGAAAAGCGTCCACCAACCAGCGTGGAGTGGAGGGTGGAATACCACCAGCGGCTGCAGAAAGTGATTGAAAACAGTGACCATCACGTTGAAGTCCATAACTAGTGATGTAGAGCATGGAATTTGTTGAAATTTGAAACAGTAAAATGCGAAGTATGTCCACAGATCATATTAAAAAATCAGCAGATTCATTCGGTCCACAAAGAAAAAAGTTCTGGGCTTGCGAAACCTGGCGGGATATGTGAATCACCCTGTATAAAAATTTCATCTGAACCTGAAACAATTTCAAAATTATTTTTAATTGACATTTACAAGACAAAAACAAACCTTAAACTTAATAAACTAAAAAAAAACCGATGACGAGACCCCCCACGGATGTGGACCCCCTTCCGATTTTTCTGGCAAGTAGCTAATTTTTTGAGCAAATCTTTGCAATTTTTTGAAATTGTTCTTCTTTTTCTTCTTCTATTTCAGCCCCAACAATTGCCAAAATCGCCTGTGAAACAGCACTTTTTCAGCTGTATTTCTTCATCCCAAATTACGATTTTTAGCCGAAAAATTACGAATTTTGAGCATTTTTAGTGTCCAACCCCTCCCAAAATTTGGGCTCAGACCCCCCGGCCGGCGCCAGACCCCTTAACCACCTCCCCCCTTCGCGGATGACCTGTTACATGCAAGCCTTATCCTTATGGTCCTACTCGCCCCTGTCATTATTGTAAAAAGATTTTTCGAACTTCTACAGTAGACTGTGTTAAACAAAAAAACAAACGTTCATGATACAGCTACGGTAACTCGGTTTTGGCGGCAATACAAGTCAAAGAGACCAGTTTTGAGCAAGGTAATGGTAGTAAACAAAACAGACAGGGCCGTTGAGACTGGCGGTGGCTGCACACAACGACACACGCTTTAGCGCCCACTCATCACTGAGCCGCGCACCTGCAGTACAGGCTGCTCTTTACCTATATTTTTATTATTCAAATCTCGTTCTGTCCTTTACCTTTCCACATTTTTTATTTCGTTTTGCAGCTTTCTCAAAACGCTTTTTTGCAGATAACGATGTCCAAGCTGAAACGGACGCTCTCTCGGACTCTGAAATTCTCCGAGCGCAAGGAAGTTCGGCCAGTTAAAACAAACTTGGCCGAAGGTCACTTTTCTAGTGCATTTTGGGTGAGTCAAAAGTATCAACTGTGCGTACTATTATACTACTAAAACGCCGACGAAAGCGAGTGTCTACGATTGCCGGGGCGCGCCGGGGTTAACCGTCGATTTGTTCAGTTGTTTGTAACTATTAAAAAGCGCGATTCCGACTTGTAACTCGAGCGATGCTTCGGACGCGCCGTGTCCGTATCTAGGACAGTAGGCCACTCCATCGAGTCCGAACGAAACCGCCAGTCGTGTGTCAATAGAGGTCGGCGCGGCTGAGCAGCTGCGGCCGTGTCCCTTGTGAGAGATGATGAGATCAACGGTCAAAATCAAAACTTTGCGCCGGGTGCGATCTAAAAACGCCGGATATGATGTACTAATAGCTTAGGCTTGCTCGCGCTTACTGTACAGTATGCTTCCGTTGCAGGGAGAAGCTGGGTTCGAGCATCTGAAGAAGTGCACTCAGTCAAACAATGAAGCCTTCAAGGAAATAATCGACGTTTTCCACGAGCGGTGAGCCAAGCCTAATTTACAGTAGTCTGTAATATTATGTAGTGACGTACGTATTGGTTTTCTTTTTCAGGAGTGAACTTGAGCTGCATTACGCCAGATCGTTACAGAAAATGGCAGCGCGTTTGGCGAAAGTGAGCAGGAATGCACACGGGTATGCAGCGTATAGGTGTGCGGAGTTGACTGTGGTGTGCGTTGGTTGCAGAGCGGTCGACAGTTGCTGGAAGTTGATTGCTGACTCACTGGAAGGAGAGAGTTCAGTGCACAGGTGGGTGTGTTAGATGGGTCGGCGGTGGGATATGGTCGTTCTGTTGTAGCAACCTTGGCGCGGCCTTGAGAGAGGAGATCGTTCAGCCGCTCAAGTCCGTCTATGATTCTCACGCAAAAACCAGAAAACATGTACGTTGGTCAGCCGACAGTGTATCCTGTCTGTCGCCGCAAACAGACACCTCTCTTTAAGGTAGACGGCACGGTCGACAAAGCACTGAAATTGTTGGAAGAGAAACGCAGTGAGCAGCTGAAACTGAAGAAACAAACGCATTCTTTGTCCAAAGAAGCTGAGAAGGTTGAACGGGTCTGCAGTGAACAGATGCGCAGGGCGGTTCCGCTCAAAACCGAGAAACAACTGTCAAAAGTACGTACAGTATTTCATTCGTTTCACTCAAAAAACTTATCAGTACATGTCTTTTAGAGCCGTACATGTACTAGTGGTTTGGGGTTACCTCCAAGCTAGAAAGGCCAAAACCCCCTCACTACACCCCCGTCAAGACAGTTTAGGGACCCCGACCCAAAAATACAAATACTAGTAGCGGCTCCAGTACTAACAAACTGGCTCAGAAATCACTAATTTTTAACATACAATCCGCTTAAAAAGCCTTTGGAAACCGAATTTGGCGTTTCCACTGCTGATATTTAAGAGAAATCGGTGTTTCTAGAAAAGCCTTTTTTGTGATTTTTTTGCTTGTTTTTAGCTCTAAAACGCTACCTATTTGGCAGCGTCTCCTTAGTGAACAAACGTGCTAAAAACAAATTTCCAGGCGTTATGGAGCTTTATGAAATTTCTGAGCCTCTCTGGGCCAAAGCCCTTCGACCCACTCTTGACGGAACCCCACTACTCCCTTTCCCAGACGGCCCGGACCTGTTACTGCATGTTTATAGCTTCAATCAAAAAGATTCAAACTGCAATCAAACGGCATAAAACGTGACCAAGAGTACCAGACAGCGGCGCTGGAGGCTGAGCGGCAGCGTTCACAGATGGAAGTGACTCTGTCCAACGCCTCCGACCAGTTGGAAGCGCTCGAGCGACAGCGTCTCGGTCATTTCCAAACAACAATCGGTCGCTACCAACGCCGAATGGTACAGGTTGGCCCGGCCATTTCGCAGGTTCGACCATCGTTTATGAGTGAAAATAGAAAGTATCAAGTTGTCTTTTAGGCGTGCAACCGAAATTTGAGTGAACTGGAGCGCATTATTACTGTCGATGCTGTGACAGATCTTCGCTTAATGGCCGCTGCCTGTCAGCCGAAACAGCTGGCCTACAGAACGCTAATCTTGTGCGACTTTTATGTAAGTGCTCATTTCTTTATCAGTTCTAACGTTTCAACAACCATCTCCACTCGGCGAGTCAGTCTTTTGGCCAACCGGTCTAAACTATGGTCTTCAACTGTTCTTCGGTTCAAATCAGGGCACTCGTCCCGCGATTCTATCGGGCATTTGGCTTTGTAGTGCAGTTTAACAGCTGAAAATTAACTGGGTGACAAGGTGCCTTTGCACGGAGCCTCGCTTACCGATGTTTTTGTCCACAAACTGGGTGTTGAGTAGGTTGGGACGCAGTCTGTGCAGCGGGTAGTGGTTGAATACGGTGATCAGGTTTCTCACGAACATAAAGCTTTTGCCGTAGGCTCCAGGCTCGCTAATTTTGCTGGAACGCATTTTGTGTTGCAACATGTGCATGTAGTGGGGCACCGTTGGGTCGGTGGTTTTGGTGAGGTTGTCGAACTTGAACACGTTGGTTATGCTGAACGCACTCCATTTACTCGTCTGCGACGCAGCTTCTTCCAGATAATTCAGCATCTCAGGCCATCTCTTGTGCTTTAAAGGAACCACTACCTCGTCGGTGTCTACGATCAGGGCGTAGCGATGTGTGTGCAGATGTCGGTAGAGACAGTCGTTGTAGGGAATTATCTCGTTCCTCCGTTTCTGTTGTCTGTTTCGCCAAATGAATTCACTGCGCTGATACGGCAAGTTGGGCATGTTTCCGGGCAAGGTTAGAGCGATTTGTAGTACGAGCTTCCGCTGCTTCGCGTAATAGTCGAGCACTTTTTGAATTTTCGGGTGCACCGTGTACGTGTAGATCACTATGCGGTCTGCGCCCAACATGGCGTTCAGTTCTAACCACTCGACCAGACGCAGTGAAAGGTCGGTCAAAAAGTCCATTCCTTTGACGCAAACTACCACCCTTGTCTCATTGATTTGTCGCCATTGTTGGCGCTCTGAATACCCACTCACTGGCAACAAATTTTTGGTTGCGCCGCAGCGTTCGAACGACAACGAAACATGACTGATTTGACGGTCGCTGCTGCTTAGCGGACACGATGCCAGCACAGGCACATAGAATCGGTTCCTGGGGTCCCAGAAACGTTGCCAGATCTCGCGTACGTGCGCTGATCGGACGATGGCTTTGGTTGAACCTTCTTGCCAAAGATGGCAGTAGATATGGGCATTCAGTTTACGTCTGGCCATACCGAGCACCTGTACAATTGCCGCAGCTGTAGGAAACAAGTGACCCTTTCTGTCGTCTAGATAGGCTCTGTAGAGATACAGTTCGTTGCGTTCATGGCTTTCCACCTGCCATTGGGTGGTTTGATTTGCGGCTTTGTATAGGAAGGGACACCAGTGATCGAAGATAGACTCCGGACCGTCGTCCAGGTTCTGCGATTTGCCTTTTCCAACTTTCTGGTCGTGCAAGTAATTGAACGTCTCGATCGCATAGTCAACGTCTGTCTGGTAGGTGGATTGAGAGGCGTCGGATGAGACGTGACCCCAGACAATCAGCAGCGACACGAAAAGAGCGGCGTTGAGACAGTAGAGACCAAATTTTGACGAATGTATCAGCCGGTAATAACGCAAAAACCGACGCAATCCAGTGCAGGATGGTACGCGCAATTTACTGAAAACGATCGCACGCATCTATACACGGGCGCCACCTCACCAGCTCCGATGAGGCCGCGTGTCACACTCAACAGTATGCACACCGCCCAAGGTCGTGGCCTTGATTTACTCATCTCACTGGTACTCGCCTAAAAACTGTGGCAATCTGCCATTGTTTTTGCATGGCTGATCGATTAATAAGCAGTGCTAGTAAGCTTTCGGTTGAAGAGATATGCTCTGGCCCCTATCAGGGCCTAATTTTAGACCTGTTGGGACGAGTGGTCAACCCGTACTGGCCCGAACTTCTAACGATTGTCTGAAGACGTATTTCAGCATGTTTATGGATAATTTAGCATAGCTCAGTAAATTACATAAGTGTGAACTGTACCATTGCCTTTTAGTTGTATGCAGCCAGCCGGTTCTTTTTTTCACCAAATCTGGCACATCCCCTATTCGGTTGTTTTAGGCAGAAGATTTCAGTCAAGTGATGTCGCCAGAACGAAGAGGTGAGGCATTGTGCCGTCTGCTAATCATGTTCCAGAAGGAAATTGAGAAGGAGCGGAAAGGAAAAGAAGGTGCTATTTTTTCAAAATTACTTAATTAAGGAATGCGTACGTATGTACGGTGCGTACAGTGCATGTCTAGTTTTTGTTTATGAAACTTCTCTGAACAATTTTATGATAGTGGTGTTAGATCGGTGGTGTACGCACGTACGTACATTGTATGTGTATTAACAATCAGCAGAAACAGACTTTCCATGTAGCTGGTGCCATCTTATTTCTGCATTCTTGACATCACAATTGAAAAAATCAAGTGAACGACAGCTATTCTAGCTGTATTTGACTCCAAATCACTAGCCTACCCCAACCCAAAACGGGGCGTGCTTAAGAGATCGTTATAGCATGGTTAATTTTGGTTAAAATTTCAGGGTTGGAATATTTGTGTGATGTGCAAACAAGTTCGGAATCTTCTAATGAGCCTGTAAAGTCTAACGTAAAAGATAGGCTGAGAGACGTACGTAAGTTTATTTCTTAAAGCTTCTGTAAACGTAAATGCAGAAGCGAAAGCAACTATTACTGTAGCTTGCGTTTTTAATTATTCTACTCATAAAAGCTGACCATTCGTAATTTCAGTGCAGCACAGCTCTCAACTTTCTCGACTATCATTTGTACAAACTACAGACGGGGCTGGCTTCAGTGCATAAACGCAGATTCAACTGCAAGCCAAACCACCCATTAGCCAAATACGAGGAACGATTCAAGGACAGAGCGGTAAGTGAATGACACTGACATGTTTAAGCAGGTCATGCGTCAGGAGTAGTTGAGTTAGATGTCCGATCCAAAAGTTCAGAGAGCACCGATCACAAAAAATCGGATTTGTCTCCAAAAATCGCTCAAAATGTCCGTACAATTTAGACAATTTAATGTCTGAAATTGTAAAAAATTACAAATTTGCTTCCAAAAATATGCTTGGTTAAAGAGTGCAAAATCGTCTCCAGGGGGTGCGTGTTACACGTACTGTATGTATGAAAAGCTAGATACTTTATTGTTTTAGGGATTACGGCAAACAGTTTTGAAGGTGCCACTCTATGCCAGCAGCGATTTAGTAGCTCCTCCGACAGCAATAAAGGAGTTGCCACCGGTGGAAGAAGTGCGTGAACAGGGCGACGGTGAGAGTCCTTCAAACAGTCCGAAACCGTTCAATGAAACTGCCGATATTGCTGCTGAGCCGAGTACGTATTCTCTACATTCTAATCGCAGGTGCAGACTGATTTGTTCTAGTCTACGAGCCGCTAGACCCGGAGTACGAGGTGTACCGGGGGTTTGAAGAAGAGCCGCAAGAGGAGAGCTCGGTGTCAGAGTTGGCGGTGGTGCAGGAGAGCATCATTTACGAGGCACTTTACGATTACGAGGCGCAGAGAGACGACGAAATGCATCTGACCGCCGGCGACAGAATCAAAGTTACTCACAAAGGAAGCAATCATTGGTGGCAGGGTGTCAACATGAACACTAGAATGAGCGGTCTATTGCCCGGAAATTACATGACCGCAGTTAACGAGTGATCACATGTGCTTTGCTTGAACGTATTGCTTGTACTGTAGGCTACCCAGTGATGGAGGCGCAATCTAACGAAACACTCCAACAAAAAATCTTACTTATTTTTCGATACGGTGTGAGTTCACAGAGTATGTAAAGTTGAAGTGTTTGTACGTGGGACGTAGTACCTGGTCCACTCTCATGGAGAACAATCTTGCAGTAGCAGAAGTAACTGTGCGATAAGATTGAATTTTCCCAAGACAAGCCTAAGCACCGAATGCTTTGGTCATAAAGAAAAGTCTCATGCTGTTTGGCAGCCTTATGCAGATAGGGCCCGACCGGATATCCGGATCCGACCCGGGCCCGATATTGCCAATATCCGATCCGGATACTGGGGTACCGGATATCGATTTCTATAGAGCACAGAAACGTGTGGTCGTAGTGGTTGATTTACATGTGTTTTGTGTTGAACCGTAGGCGTAGCTCGAGTTCGTTTGGAAATGATGTTCTTCTGAGTATGGAAATTTTGCTGTAGCAAAATTGGACCTATTTTTTGACTGATATCCGATCCGGTTTACCGGATATTGGGTATGATCCGATCCGGATCCGGTTGAAAATGTTGATCCGGCCGGGTCCTATATGCAGAAGACTGGTGGTTACAGTAGTAAAAAGAAAAGAGTCAACACCAATATTTAACAACAGACCGTAAAGCCTCAGTGCAGCTGACCAGAAGAGCGAGCACCACATCGATTGGATGAAATAATGTACAAAACCAAATTTGAATCACAGGCAATACGCATAATCACAGCCAGTGGTACCAAATCACAATCAATAGAATGCATGATCAATAAGATAAAATCAATACTTTCTGTGTTTCACGCTCATATCTACTTCAGGCGACACTGGCCACTCGAGCGTTCGTTTACAGCTTCTCGACTTTACTCGGAAAATTTGGCCCTTGAATTCACTGCAGCCTTGATCAGACGGCTCTGCTACGTAACGAATGGCCGAAATCTCGAACTCCTGTCCGCTCCTTTCTTGCTGACTATTCACTGCACACTCGGGAAAGACTTGATGCGCCAGCCACTCACAGAAATCTAAAGCAAAAGACAGAGAACGTACAGAACAGTTACTCGAGACAGCAACGCACTTGGCAGGTTGTGTTCGGCGGCGGTGGCCATCAGAGCTCCTTGCTGCAGGCCGTGCGAATGAGAATCGACCATGCCGATGAGGCGTTGGTGAGGTTGGTAGACGAGGAGCACGCTGCGATGGTAGGCTATCACCAGCAGAAACAAGTGCACGCTGACCGGGTCGCCGCGATTGCGCCAAAACACAATGGCCTTGTTGACGAACACCCACAGATTGCTGACTATACAGCCGTGCACAGTTGCATAGTCCAGTTCTCTGAATGCATCCCCACAAGCCGCTATGCCGTCGGGAATGGTGAACTTCTGCTCGCGGTTGGCGCGTCGGGCCACTGCTCGCTCGTGCAGGTGGTTGCCGTCCAGGATGGCGTTGATCAGCGCGTTCACCAGCTGCAGGTCGGCCACGCGACCCGGTTTCAGTCGCATGCCGCCGGTCTCGGCTCGCACGGTCGATGAGGCTGTGAGTCCGGCTCCGCTTCGCTGCTGTTCGATGCATCTGTTCTCTGCCGAACACTGAGCCAGCACTCCTCCGGCTGCAGCGCGACAACGCAGTGAGATGGCCGGGAAGATGAGACAGTGGAGGTGGATGGCTTCTGCGGTCTTCAGTGCGATCAGAGTGCAGGCATTGCTGCTGTGCGACCGGTCGCCCAGACGAGACTGACTGAGAGTGGCCGGGAAACGCCAGACCTGCACTGCGCCCTCGTGCTCCGACTGTGCCACGATCTCCGGCACGAAATCTGTCAAATGACTCTTGCTACCGCCGCCGCTCATCTTGATCCAGTCACAGAATCAGAGGTAAAACATTCAATCAAATCAAGAAGACCAGTCGAGGCGACCAGCGCCGCTCCAACACAGACAAGTGCAACCGGAAGCTGGCCGCAGAAATTTACATACCTACCAAACGCCTTTCCTTCGACTTGCAAGCGCACAAAAACAGTAAAAACAAGCCCATGTAGGAGCCGTACATGTAACAGGGGGTCCGGGGAAGTCAAGACTTAGAGGCCAGTCCCCCTCCGACTTTTGGGGCAAGTAATTTTTACACAAATTCCTTTTCCAATTTTTCAGAATTTCAGACACTAGAATTGCTAAAATCGCCTGTAAAACAGCACTTTTTAGCTGTATTTGAGCCCAAATTAGCGATGTTTAGTCCAAAATTGCGATTTTTGAGCGGTATATTTAGTAGCCAAGCTAAAAAGCCCTCTCCCCTATTGGGCTCAGATCCCTGCTCCATCGGCGGATGACTTGTTACATGGCTGGTAGTAAAAGCCAAGAATACAAAGGAAGCGATTCAGCTAGAAAACTTTGTATGAAATGCTACCTAATCAGATGAAGACAAGCTGCGAAAGCAAACCACCGTAAACTCACAAGTTTATTGATGATAGATGTTTGATACGAAAACAAACTAAGCAACCAAGTTTTAGCGCAACCCCGGACAGCTCTCAGTATATTACAGCGACTACATTCAACTTGGATGCGTTGACATCACTACTACGACCAAGTAAGTGTTCGCGTCTGCAAAACCGACATCCGAAAAAATAAGCTACAAAACACTCAACCAAGTGACAAGTGGTATTCACTGTTGATTAGGCCTAGAAAGCCTACGTTGCGTCACCAACTACATCAACTACATCAAGAAGAGCAGGTGTAGAATGTGCTCTGTCGAAGGGAAATCAACGTTTGTAGGCCGAGCCACGTCCTGACGGTTGACCGATGCCCGGAGGGGGCAGCGTACCCAAAGGCAGAGTGTGATAGGTGGCCACTGGCACCATGCTGTACAACTGTTGCTGTTGCTGCTGATGCCCTGCCGCCACTCCCGGCGGTGCAGGCTGCGAAGGGAATGACGGCTAAAACGCAAAGTCCATTAGCTAAACAACGGCTAAAAACTGATAAACTGACTTTCGCAGCATCTTTTTCCGATGGTTTCTTTGGAGGAGGAGGGGGTGGGTTGCTCTGAGTTGGTCCGGTTGCACTTGCACGGTGACGTTTTGGCGGCGGCGGCGGTGGCGGCACCACTTTTCGTTCGTCTCCACTGGATGACATACCCTGCAACTGGAAACGTTTTCAGGGAAACCAAGTATTTTTAGACCGACATTTCAGTTTATGGTTATTTACAAAATAGGTCAATTGCTCGCTCGCTAGCAAAACTGTGTTTTATTGATGTTCTGTTTCTTACTTTGCGTACCGATTTCCTATGCTTCGCAGCATCCCCTGCCTTCTCAGAAGCTCGCTGCTGTTCGCCAACCGATTGCTGCAACCCTTTGACAATCTTCTGGTAATTCGGGTCATCAGGCGGAATTGTCTGCAGAAACTAAAAGAATTGGAAGGTGAGAAACCAAGAACCGTAATAGTAACGTCACAGCTTTTCAGCGCCCAATAAAACTAGTGGTCATATTTGTATGCAACACAAACTCAAGCCTTACTGACGGCGCTAAGCACAAACAGTTGCACAGAAAAGAAGCGGTAATCATTTTAATAATTTCTAGCGCAAAAAAGGCAGTTCCAAGCTTTTTGGAGTACTGAAAATTTTCGAAACATACTAAACAACCCAGACTGACTTTAAATGCAAATAATCGCAGAGTCAGTCACCTTTATGATCTCATCCACACTGAGGTTGCCCAACGCAGAAGCGTCCTCTTTTGGTCGATCTCCTGAATCGAACAGCGCCTCATCGTACAAGTCGAACTCGTTCTTAGTCGGCGGTGCCGTTTCAAAAATATCCACGCTGTCAGCCGGCTTCTGGTCGAATCTGGAGCGTCGTTTGCCTTCGCGAGCTGGCACTGCGCGGGAGGGCTCGACCGCCGGGCTAACAGTGATCGGTGGAGGAGGAGGAGGAGGCTGCACAGGTTTGCTTGTCTGGCTGGGTGGCACTGGCTTCACCAAGTCGTACAGTTCTTTGTGCCTCAGCAGTGGGTTGTCGTCTGAGGGCAGAAACAACTGGTGCTTCTTGGGAACAAACTTCAATTCGCTCTCCTGCGACTCCACCGGCTCCGACTCTTTACTCTCGTCCTGCTCAGAGCTCTTCTGGTCGGCCGAGCGGCTGCTCTCGTCTCCTGCCGAATCATTAGAGTCGGGTCCGTCTGATTTCGAATCGATGTCCTCCAGTTCCATTTTACTGTCCTCCTCGTCCTGTCTCGATTCATTCCTATCTTCATCGTCAGACGCCGCCGCTTTTCCTTTGGCCTTGTGTTTGCGATGTTTCTTAGAGGAATGTTTCTTCGCTTTCTTTCTGTGTTTTCGTTTCTTGGCATCGTCAGAAGAGTTGCTACGTCTGCGGTGACGTTTCCTGCGCTTCTTTTTCGTCTCTTCGTCGTCCTCCACATCACTGCTCGACTCCTCTTGTTCAGAGACGCTGCTACTGCGGTGTCGTTTCTTGCGTCGCTCCTTCTTCTCACGTCGTTTCTTTCGAGCTCGTCTTTTCTTTTTACGCTCTTTGCGAGAGAGCTTCCTTTTTTTCTTCTTATCACGCCTTGTTGTCTGCTCTTCTTCTTCTTCTTCCTCCTCCTCCTCCTCTTCCTCATTCTCTTCAGGCTCTTCCACTTCTTCCACCTCCTCACTGTCAGTCTGTTTCTCCTTTCGATGCCGTTCGACTTGATCCAAAATCTTTTGCGCCGTTTCCATACTAGCCAGCGCTTGTCCTCTCAGTATTTCGAGTTCAGGGTCCATTCCACGTTTGCGTTTTCTCGGCTTGCTCTCGACGGTTTTCTCTGTCAGTTCGTCAAGCACAGTTTTCTTTTCTTTCTTTGCAGGTTGCTGGCTGATCGTAATTTTAATGTTTTCCGGTTGCAAAGGCTTCCACTTGGGCGCATCGTCTGCGTTATCGCGCTCGCTGCTTCCTTCGGCAGGCTCTTGTTTGATTGGAGGCGGTTCTTCTTGCTTCTGTGACATTTCATTGAGATGTCGTCGCGCTCCACCGGATTGGTCAAATTGTTGTTTGAGGAGAAGGAATGACGACTCGAACAAGTCAGGCTTACAGCTGTATGTCAGCATCGGCACCGTTACTGTGTGCAGTACGGTCGCCTTTGGCCACGAAATCATTTTCTCGTCCCTGTCCAACACCTGAATTTCCTCAACAGTGACGCTTGGCTCGAACGATTCAAATCTTGTTTTTAAATCTTCCGTTACCGGTGGCACCGGCTGTGGAACACTTGTCTTCTGGGGACTCCTAAACACCGATCATGGCCAAATGTCATACATGCAACAGGGAGTCTGGGGGTATGCCCCCACCCGACTTAGGCCAGACCGACCCCATTCCGACTTTCCTGGCAAGTATTTTTCAGTAAAACAGCTAGAAAAGCAGAAAAAATGTGAATAATGGATAAATAACAAAATCGTGCCGCTCTGGCGATCCAAAATGCCCCTGACATTCCCATGACTTTCCCAAAAGCCAAAAAATCCCGACATTTTCAGAAATTCTTCAAACTAAAATGTGATATTTCTTACCCAAAAACTGGTGCTAAGCAACATGTGCACAGCTGCAGTCATTTGTTACCACTCAACCCTAGCAAGAAAATTTTGAAAACCTAGCCTTTAAAGACGCGTTTGAAAGGCGCTGACAGGCATTCTGAGTATAGAACTAACAGTTTTTAGTAGTTTGAAGAGGTTTGGAGTTTTAGAGTTTGAGGTTGGGCCAACACACGATGAGAAAATTTTGAAAAATTAGCGTTCTAAAACGCACTGATATTGACTACGTTTAATTGCTCTTTCATTGCTGCTTCTACAACCTACTAAATGCATACTTTTATGCAGTAACGCCCAAAATTTCCCCTGACAAGACAACACCCAAAATCCCCTTGAGTTTCCCCCGATAAATTTTAAATCTACTGACATTCCTGGCTGGCACGAACCCTGAAAAGAATATTAGGGGTGGAGCAAGAGACGAAATGGAGCACCGCCTTTTATGTACTACATAAATCCGGCATATGTCTGGTGAACATACATGGGCCGGGGGGGAAGGTGCAGTGTGCAGGTCCCCTCCCCTCGGCCGGCCATACCCCCCTCCCCCATTTTCGCTTATTTAAGGCAAAATAGGCGTTTTTTGGCCTTTTTTCGGGGATCCCCCCACCACCACCCCGAGGTCTCCAGACCCCCCTCCGGATTTTTCCGGCCCATGTATGCTGGTGAAGGACAGATTGTTCCGAATTTCATACACTAAAATTTCCTGTAAAACAGCATTTTTAGCGGTATTCGAACCTAAACCAGCGCTTTTTTCGATTTTAGCCGAAAATCGCAATACTTAAGCGCTTTTAGTACCCTGCCCCCTCCAACAGAATTTGGGCTCAGACCCCACCCCCATACCCGCGTTACACTCTTGCACATGCCTAACTGACCTTTCTCAATTTTGACTCCTTCTTTGGCGGATAACCTGTTACATGCATGCATTCATGAGCCGGGAGGTTAACACCCCTTGCCATCCAATACCCCTCGGCCGGACATTATTGGGACCCCCATATGGGCCGGAAAAAATCCGGAGGGGTCTGGAGGTCGTCTCGGGAGCGCCCAAAAAGTAAAAAACGCTTATTTTGCCGTAAAAAGCGAAAACATTTTCCCTCCGGGAGGGTTGAGGTGAGGGGGCTATGGTCAGCCGAGGAAAGCATTGGCCGGCGAGTGGGAGGGGTAACCTCAAAAGCCCCGGCCCATGTATTGATGTATGTAACAATTGTCTACGAATAGCGTGGTTTCGGTAATAAACGGTGACTTTCAGATACAAATTTGGCATAAATCTGGCTACTGTAGCAAAATTACTTAGGATCGCTTCACTTATGAACTGCTTACGAAGATTTTGAAAACCGAATTTCACACATTATTTTCACAGAAACGGTTCACTTAGGATTAACACCTACTCAGTTTTTTTATGTACTGTAAAACTTAACGCAAAACATTGTTGCTGCTCATGAACGATCCGTCCGGATGATGTCAGAGACTGTGAACAAATCGCGCAGAAACTAATAGTTTACAATCTTAACATGATTGAATGTTATTCAAAATTAATGGATGGAAAATGCAAGAAAAACTTGTTTTACTTTTCAAACTAAAAACCGGCTAAAATTTCAATACAAAAAAAGTTAGAAAAGGTGCAACCAACATTGCTGCCAAGTTTCAGTCAGATCGGAGACAGTCAGTAGCTACAATATTTAGTATGTTTTCGACACAGAATATACAGGGCGGCCCATTTATCTATCCGTGGTTTCGTCTTACTGTAACGTTTGTGGTCGTCCATGAATTTCGCTGAAACTTTAACACAAAATTAATTTTTACGGTACCCTATAATTTTATAGAAAGTGACGGTGGAAACGTTGAAGTGCATAACTGGCGGTTGAAGTGGTGGACTTGGACGAAAATTTGAGAGTAAGTAATCAGATGTTGTGCGCTTCTTTTATTATTATTTGAGCCAAATTGATTGACCAACACAAACGGCACAGTATGACGAAACCCCGGATAGATAAATAGCCCACACCCTGTACTGAAAACGACATCGGATACGTGAAGAGTGGTTGAAGCGACAGACTTAGCCAAAAATTTTGAGAGTACAATTTAGAGGCTGAGAGTATGTTGCGTGAGAATTCCAGAGAAATTGACTGACAAACACCAAAGTTACAGCAAAACGAAACCCGGGATAGATAAACGGGCCACTCTGACTCGTCTATATAAACAACGAAATCTTACTTAGTCTCCAGCTGTGTGGTCGGTTCTTGCGCTTTGTCAGACTCGGCAGATGAAGACCGCGATGACGATGAAGAGGAACGGGATCTGCTTCCCTCTCTCTTATCCGACATGTGCTTGCTTTGCGTTTCCATCGGTCGCTCCGCAGGTTTCCGTTCCAGGCTGCCGCTCTTGCTGCGCCGCACATCGGGGCTCCTGCTCTTGCTTCGCTTCTCATCGGCCGGACTTGCGCTGCGAGATCGGTCGCTGGCTGCTTTAGAGCGCGGACGTTCAAGGCTTCCTCTCCGACCGGTTCTGTCGTTATACCGATCGTCTTCATAGCGATTTCTACCACTGTAATGACCGAACGAGCGATCATTCCATCGGCCTCTAAAGCCACCTCTGCCTCTGTCGCGGTAGTAGGGGTGGCGTCGGGGATTCGAGTAGACAGGTCGCTGGTGTCTGCCGTAGCGCTCGTGACTTCTACTGCGAGATCGTCTGCGGCGACCGGGACTCTCGCTGCCGCTGCGACTTTCTGCACTGGCAGAGCGTCTGTGTCTGTAGCGTCTGTCTCTCTCAAATCGTGTGTTTCTGAGACGTTCCTTTTCGTCCGGCCAATTGTCTTGCAAACTCTTTTCCTCTCTCATTATCTCCTCTTTTATTTCGTCCAAGGCCTGAGTGGTCAGAGTCACTTGCAAATTTGTCTTCCGGTCGGGCTTCGGAGGTCGCGCTTCAGGCACCGGCGGAAGCGGCTTGGCGGCGCCTTCTTGCTCTTCCGCCTTGCCACTGCGCAGTTTGGCCAGCGACTTTAGTTGTTTCTGCAGCAGGTTCCTGGCAGCCACTTTTTTCTCTTCTGGCACGTTAGAACGCCCCATTCGGTCTCCAGACAAGCCAGAGTGACCGCCACCTTCTTTGCCATAGAGCATAGCGTCCAACGGACGAGAAGGCTCATATTTCTTGGGAGCGGGGCCTTCAGGCAGGTCGATGTCTTCGGGACGCACTCGTTTAGTGGTTTTCAGAGTTTCGCGCCAATTTGAAGGAGAACTGGTGCTGGTAGAACTGCCGAACCCAGCATAGGCGTGTCCGTAGTAGCCGCTCTGTCCGGCCGCCGGCTGCTGAACGGCCATGGCTGCCGCTTGCTGGTAATAGTATTGTTGGTATTGCTGGTAATACTGCTGCCACTGCTGCTGCTGTTGCACGGCCTCTGCGTCCATCGGAGTAACACCGTCCGGTGCCAAGGCAATCAAAGGTTTGCCGTCTTTGTATGGCACGATGGCCTTGCCGTTGTCGTCCAGTGGCAGAACGGCGCGATTGTCGATAGTCATTGGCGCTGTTGGTTGTCCGTTCGATCCGACCGGAAAAACGTACATGCCGTCTTGACCGACTGGAAACACCGGTCTGCCGGCCGAATCCAGCGGAACCAACGGCTTCCCATGCGCTCCGATCGGAAAGACTGGCTGACCGTCGTCGCCGATCGGGAAAGTCGGTTTGCCAGTTTTGCTGTCGAACGGGAAAAGAGGGAACCCATCGGGACCTAGCGGAAAGACTTTCTCTCCTTTCTCGTTGACTGGCAGCACCGGACATCCGTTTGCATTCATCGGATACTGCGGATGGCCGTCAGGTCCCAATGGCACGATCGAACTGTGTGACTGTTCTGTTTCGGCAGCTGACGTGGCCGGTTCCTTCTGGTCATCAGCCAGCTGACCATCACAAAACGCAAACTCGCCGGCCGAATTCTGGTAGTACCAATATCCGCTATCGTCTTTAGCAAACCAACGTTTCTTGGCGTCCGCGTAATAGTGGTAACCATCCTGAGAGTAGGAGAACTCGAGCGCTGTAGTATCAGGCACACTTTTGTCAATCGCTTTTTCTGGCTGCTGCTCGGTCGACTCCTCAGCAGTTGTTTGGCTAGCAGTGTTAGCTTCAGAATCGGCCGCCGCATTAGGAGCACTCTCGACTTCGGCGGTGGCGGTCTCGGAACGAGCCGATTCTCCGTCTTCCAGAGGGGGCGATTGATCGGCCGGAGGAGCGGTGTCGGCTGCGGCGAGTTCGTTGATGTTTTTGAGCGCGACCTCGGTGGCGTCGTCCCAGGCTTCGTCGGACATTCTATAAACAAATTAAAACCCAATTCAATTGTCATTTTACCAGAACACAACAAATGGCGAGTGGAGATAAACAGCTGCTGTCGACCGAGGTGGACTGACTGAAAGACGGTGCAGTGCGCGCCGCAGACAGGCTTACAAACGCTGAAACGAGTACGATAACAGTGCAATTATTTACCCGCCGAGTTTGCAGGCGCTGCGACTGGGAGTTGGTCGGGCGAAAAGCGAACAGCGGCACAGAAGCACAGCCGAGGAAGAGGTGTCTAAAACAAAATAGAGACGCTGAGAGATGCCTAGGCAGAAAAACTCATGCTGCATGAGAGAATTTTGATTCTCACAAAAACTCTATCAACTGATTAGCGGCAGAAGCGACTGTGCATCCAGCAACTGCACAACGACAGTAGAACATCGTTTTTGCCAATAGACAAGCTGAGAGACAGTGCTGAAAACGGCAGTTTGCACTCAACCGGCCCCGAACCAACCGAATCTCTCGGGCTCACAGACACACTAACCTTTCGTTCCTCCTTCAGCCGCGCTCACACTGCGTCTCCGTCACGCTCGATCGCTGCACCACAATCGGCTCGTCTGAAATAACACTGCCGTCACTTCACTTCGCTCTGCTGCCACACTAGAGCGACTGAACCCAGCCGTTTCTCTTACACATCACTTATAAATCATGTTCTTCTTGTACTCCAGCTAAATCGGTATGCATACCAACACGGCAAAAAGAAAACGTAAGGTACCCAACCAAGTAACCGTTTATGGTACCGACACCATTTAAGGTGCCCACCTTCGGGGCCTGTGGTGGTACCATATAATTACCGGTACCATATGGTACCCCTCTGTTCAAATTTCGTACATGGTAGGTACCGGCACCGATGGCCATGGGTAGGGGTACCATACATGTACTAGGGGGGGTTTGGGGGGTTACCCCCCTGCTGGAAAGGCCAACCCCCCCTCACCCCCCGAGACAAGTTAAGGGACCCCTCCCCCCGACCAAAAAATACAAGTGGTAGTGGCTCCAGTATTAACAAACTGGGTCAGAAATCACTAATTTTTAGCCTAAAATTCACTTGAAAAGCCTTTGGAAACCGAATTTGGCGTTTCCACTGCTGATATTTAAGAAAAATCGGTGTTTTCGGAAGCTCTTTTTGTCATTTTTTGCTTCTTTATAGCTTTAAAACGCTATTTGGCAGCTTAAAATAGCGATTTTTAGCGTCCTTACTGAAAAAATCGTGCTAAAAACGCATTTCTAGGCGTCTCGGAGCTTTTTGAAATTTGGCCCCCCCCGCCTGGGCGAAACCCCCCCTCGACCCCCACCTGAGGAAACCCCCCCTACCCCCCTCCCCCCAGGTCGGCCCGGAGCTGTTACATGTATGAGGGGTACCAAATATGGTGACGGCATACATGGGCCGGGGGGTATACCCCTCCCCCTCGGTCGTTCATACCCCCACCCCCCCTCCCGGAGGGAGGAAGTTTTCGCTTATTTAAGACAAAATACGCCTTTTTTCGGGACCCCCCCCACCCGAGGTCTCCAGACCCCCTACCCCCCTCCGGATTTTTCCGGCCCATGTATGGGTGACGGTAGCATATATGGTGTCAGTACCATAAACAGCGTTAAGTGCCTGACTGTAAATCATCACAATCTACACTAGGAGGAAACCGGTCATCTAAAATTTATGGGTGGACCTACAACGATGGCGATCGATCTAATTTCTTGGGTGTGTGGGTCTTTTCTAGAAGTTTTTTTAAAAAGGTGGGTGGGTCATACATGTAACAGGGGGTCCGGATAGGCTGCCCACCACACGCCTTAGGCCAGACCCTCCGTTCTCCCGAGACGATTTTTCAGACCACCCCTCCGATTTTCTGGCAAGTAATTTTTGGAGCAAATTTGTGCGACTTTTTGGTTTTTCTGTTAGACACTAATGTTGACAAAACCGCCTGTAAAAGAGCACTTTTTAACTGTATCTACACCAACATTCATTAGCCATTTTTGACGATTTTTAGCCGAACAATTCTAATTTTGGACAACAAGCCGACAAAACTGACGAACCGATCCGAACATCGCTCCCCTAATAAATCCGGACTTTTGTGGACAAAAGTTTAGAAGGCTATAAAAACAGAACTACTGCACATTTTAGTGCGGTTTGTATTGTTGAATAACTCTTAAAATTGTCTACACGTCTGCATGATAATCGTCTAGAAAAACCGGGCTAGATGTAGCTGGGGGTGGGGGGAAATCAGGGGAAGGTCAGAAATGGACTATACATTAATTAACTAACTTGCTTATGACTATACAACTCCGGAGCATGCCCTATACTGATGCAACCCCCTAGGTGTATTTTTATATTTGGAAAACAGACCCCTCCCCCGGAGCATGCCTATACTGATGCATCCCCTTCGTGATATTTTTATATTCGGAAAACAGGCCCTCCGGAGCGTGCCCTATACTGATTTGTAGGGTTCCGACGATATATCGATACCGAAAAGTCGATATATTGACCCTTTTTACAATATCGATATCGCGAGATTTCGCATCGATATTTTCGATATTTTTTGGGCGGAAAAGTAGGGCAAAACAAAACTGCCACCAAGTTTATCTCTCTGGAACAGTAAAAAAAACAGTTTTTCCTGGACAACTTAGAAATCGATGGTAGTCAAAAACTAACAGTGGTATGGTAGCTCTCAGAAACATCAATTTCTCGGCATTCTCAGCTTTCAGACAGCAACGCTTAAGTTCTTAAATGTCTACAACAGCACTGAAGAGCTGCTTACTCCGCACAGTTAAAGCAGGATGGCAGAAGCAGACATGGGCTAGCATTTCGGCTGAGGGGTGGTAAATTTTCAAATCCTTAGGGGTACCACCGGACTTACGGGTGGTTGAAAGAATGGTAAGCGAAAAAGTCCGATTTTTTTACTAAAGTAAAGGTTTCTTGGCATATTTGTCATCAAAATAAGATAAAATACGCTATTCTCTCTGAGCTCATTTATGCCTAATGAGGGTGCAGCATAGGCGTGAGGGATTAACCTTTTTATTGAAGGGCTTAAGAAGGGCGACTACATTTTCTGTCATTCTGTGCTTAAATGATATCAGATAGATGATTGCATCAGTGCTTGACTGATAAGCAGCGAGAGTAGTTTGGTCTTTCAAAATTTCGGATTTTCTTGCATAACTATAGACATCGATATCGATCGATATTGAGCTGAAAATATCGATATCGAATATCGTCGAATTTTGATATCATCGGAACACTACTGATTTGTCTCTAGGGGTACTTTTATATTCGGCAAAACAAGACCCCCCGGGGAGTGCCCGGTGCTATGTAGTGATCATTAGACTCGTCCGGCGAAGGGCTTTCAAATGATAGATAACATGACCATTTTGGACGTTTATAAATTTTGGAATTTTGCCAAAAATAATCGGTAATCGATATTTATCGATAAACTTGTTAATTTACAATTAATTGTGACCATTAAAAACATTACTTTCTGTTTGGGATCGGTTCGTGATCACCAGAAAAATCAAAATTTCTTTGCCCATTCCTACTTTATTATTATTACTTTCATTCAGCATTCGTTCAGCATCTGTTCCTTATACGTACCTATAGCATGCCTACTTGTCGCGTCGAGGTCCCATTACTGTGGGCTGGAAAAATGGGCCAGGGTACCGAAAAAATGGGTCGGGTAGTCAAAATCCGAGAAAGCTACATTATTTAGATTTAGATAGGTACCTACCAGACATGGGCAAAGGGGGGGCTGAGGGGGGGTTGGCCCCCCATCAGGCTCTGATCTACCCCCATCAGCCGGCCGCTACCCCCCATCAGGAATTTTTGGGAAGAATTTTGTATACAAAATTATGATAAAAATATGCCTGGAATAGGCGTAAACGAGCTCAGAATAGCTAATTTTAACTTATTTTAATGAAAAATAAGCCAAAAAACCCTGATTTTCGCCAAAAATCGGACTTTTTGGCTTGCCACCCCCTCAGCCCCCCATCAGGCGCTCTTACCCCCCCCCCTCAGCCCCCCATCAGGGATTGAAAATTCTACCCCCCATCAGCCGAAATGCTAGCCCATGTCTGGTACCTACATATAGGGTAAACCGGGGTAACTTTGAACAGGGGGCAACTTTGAACAGGCGTGAGTTTTGCGCGTTTTTTGCGCCGCATGGCGCCTGCGGTTCGCCTTTTCGCCTATGGTTGCGCTAGTTGATCGCCAAAGACTTCAGGCAACACGACCCTAGCAAATAGTAAGGGGTCTGTTGCTGTTTGCCAATGCTATGTTGCTTGAAAATATCGGTATCTTAATGGCCGAAAATTTTGCGATAAGAAAACTTTAGGTTCCAATGTCCGAAAGCAGTCAAGTTTTATACTGTTTTGCTCCCCAGACCATTCTCCTTCCAATAGTGTGCTTATCGTCTAGATATTTCATACTGAACTTTTTCTATGCTGTGAAGAAGAGAAGGGGCTACTTTGAGCACCTTTATAAATCTGATTTTCCTTGTCTTCTGTGCATATTCTCAGCTTCTATGGTTAGGGAGTTTGGGAGTCATCACTCAGCTGGAAACGCCAAACCCCTCGCCCCTCCCTACCCCACATCCCCAACGAAAAGAATTAGGAAGACATTCCCGGCCCAACATGCAAATATTAGTACGGGCTTCACTCCAGTACAACCCTCCACTCCACTCCAGTCTAACAAACTAGCTTAGAAATCACTAATTCAAGCTTAAAATTCGCTTAGAATACCTTTTGTAACTGAATTTAGTGTTTCTGATGCTGTCGCTGTTTTTAGAGACCCTTTCTGTTGTATTCTGTTTGTTTTCAGCAGAAAACGCTATTTTACAGCTTTAAATAAGCGATTTTTAGCCTATAAAACGTGCTAAAACCCATTTCTAGACGTTTTTGAGCTTTTAAAATTTTGTACCCCTTTCATGAGCGAAACCGCCCCTGAACCCCCTCCTGACGGAGGCACCCCTTACCCCCTCCCCCAGGCCGGCCCGGACGTATTATATGGATGCCCCTTTACCTATCTTATCTGACTGAATGAATTCTAAGCACGGTGTTCAAAGTAGCCCCACATCGGGGGCTACTTTGAACACCCATGTGTTTTTTTAAAAAAACTTGGTCACACTCATCTTTGGCTGATCGTACAACATTCTATCTGACATCATTTTGAAGAGCACACTTCAAGCTTTCGATTGCATTATAAATGGTCATTCTAGCTTACCTAAACACCTGAATCCATAAGCTTGAAATTTCAAAAAACGTTAATCGTTCAAAGTAGCCCCGGTTTACCCTATAGGTATAGGGGGGCTCGCGCCATTTTGAACAAAAACTCAACAAATATCTAGAAATCGGCCAGCCAGAAACTAAACCAAATAATAACAAACAAACCAAAGATACACAAATAAATAGGGAGTACGCCGAATAATTAATAATAAAGCTACCTATTCTAACGATCTATTAATTATTTACGTGTAAACAACACTGAAAACAACAGTAGTCTAGTCGGGATCGGAAGAATCAATTTTCAAGACAAAAAACGAGCACCTTTTGCCACCTTACTATCTTTTCTAGTCACTTCTCACTATCCAAATGCTGAACCACACCAGGCGAAGTAGCACCCTCACTCGACGACACAAATGGACGCATACACAACAAAAAAATTGCAAACGAAACGATGGATGGATACTCCAAGACCGGGGGCCGGTGACCACCTACCGAGAGAGCCTTACACGATCACAACCCCTACGGAAACTGTCCTACCGGCGTAAATTACACTTGCGTTATAGTTTAAGCCTACTATGGCCTCTAAACCTTGACCAGATGCTTGTTAAGAAACAGAAGATGCCTACCTTGTGTGTCAGGATGCGTATTCCAATTTTCTTAAGAAGTGGTATTGCAGTACACATCTGTGCCTTGTGTCCAGCATGTGAAAGGCGCCCAACCAACGCTGGCTAGAGCTAGAGTTGTTTTACCGTACAACGCTAACTATTCCATCAAGCAGTGAGCTCTGTCGATCTACGCGACAAACCAATCTGCAGGAACTTGGTATAAAGCATTTTGGCCGTTGAACGAACATTGGAAACTACTGCACTTCCAGTACAATTTTGAATTTTAAAACACTGCAAACAACTACGATCCAAACCTGCAACAGCTAATTTTTGTACATGTGAGCGTTCATGAATTTCTTAGACTACGCTGAACAGTTTGCGTACGATTTCGGCTCGAATTCAGCTTCATTTTAAGAATGCAAATCAGACGAGACTGAAAATGTTAAAGATTTAAAAATCTTTTGAAGCTTTTCCGAAAAACTAACAGTTAATCTACTTGTGCTCTCTCACTACATTACGTCCGTACGTTTGCGTCCTGTTCCTACGTACAATAGGTTCTAACAAATTATACTATTTTAAGCGTTACCTGACTGACCGATATACTTTTCAAACCTGGCAAAAGACGCATGCACGTGTATGTAAAAGGCGTGTATGTGTGCATACTATAAAGCTGGTCGCTAAAGAAAGGGGCGTTGTTCAAAGCTTCCTTATCGCTTAACATGACAAGCTGCTGTCGCTGTACAAGCTCAGTGGCTTTGTAGTGTGTAGCAAAAAAACTGCTGTCGCACAGAAGATGGTCCGTTCGAGAGCATGGAGCTCAATCAGTTCCAGAGGAGTGGACGACGAAACTTACGTACGTGATTGCCAATATATCAGTGGCGTACCCAGGGGTGTAGGGTGTGTATACCCCCTTTGTGGTGGGCATAGGGAGGAAAAATTAGCGAAAAATAAGAGAAATGAATTAATTATGCACTAAAACTGTCCATTTTATGCTCAGAATACCTTTTTCATGCGTTTTCGAAGGCTAAATTTTCAAAAATTTCTCGCCATGGTCGGGCAGAAGCCAACCAGGCCACTTTAAACTACTAAAAATTGTAATTTCTGTCAATTTTAAGCTCTGAATGCTTTTTAAACGTTTTTGAAGACTAATTTTGCGAAATTTTCTCGCCCTTGATGGGCAGCGGCCCAACCAGTCAACTTCAAAATTTTACACCCCTTTGCAAAATCCTGGGTACCCCACTGACATACATGTATATATATAGAGTTTTGCCGAATTCTTACGGTACATCTAGGCCAGAGCTCGCACGGCCAGTCTTCTGGGACGACCGTCAGGTGAGCCGCCGGTCACCGGGTTCGTTTATCTGGTCGGCTTCATGGCAGTGGTTGGAGGGTTCCTTTTCGGCTACGACACTGGAGTGGTATCCAGTGCCATGCTCTATGTTAAGCCGTACATGAACCTGAATTATACTTGGACCGAGCTGGTGGTCAGTGTCACTTTGGCAGCCTGCGCCGTGTTCAGTCTGATTGCCGGTTGGGTGGCTGACCGTTTCGGCAGGAAGATTTCCATTCTCTCCGCCAGTGCCATGTTCACGATTGGAGCGGCGCTTCTGGCAGGAGCGCAGGAGAAGTTAATGTTGCTGATCGGTCGAATTGTGATCGGCGCTGCAATTGGTACGGTATTTCTTCTGTGGTGCACACTGTTTATCTAATAGTTTAGGTTTCGCCTCTATGACGGTCCCGGCCTACGTGGCAGAGGCCTCACCTGCCAACGTGCGCGGTAAAATGGTGACCGGCTTTCAATGGATGATTACGTTTGGCATCTTCATTGCCAGCATTGTGGGCGGTGTTTGCAGCATCGAATACACTCCAGACTTTCCGAAATATACCGGATGGAGGTGATTGTAGATTTTGAATTTACGTGATCAAACTAAGGAAGCCCGCTCAGCGAGGGGTTTTGGCCATACGTACAGTATATATCGTTGCGGGGATAAAGGGGGCGCCGCCCCTCAAGGCGGATTTTGCGGCAAAAGTCCCCTTACGCTAGGGCGAATTTTACTGTTCTTCTGTTTCTGAAATAGCCGATTTTCCAATAAAATTTCGAGACAGGGGGCCACCTTTCGAGTTATTTATCCTTTTAGAAGTTTACTACAGTTTACTGGCGAGATTTGTGGCTTTTTTCCGTTGATGTCGCTTGCTAATCTACAACATGCACAGATTTAGAATAATGATGGGTTTGGCCGGGATTCCGTCAGCAATTCAGTTTGTTGGTTTTCTGTTCATGCCGGAAAGTCCACGATGGCTGATGCAGCGCAACCGTAAAGATGAAGCGTTGGCTGTGCTAAGAAGAATGTACGGACAAGAGGAATGGGCCCAATACGAGTTCAACGAAATAAACGAGGCTAAATTAAAGGACGAAGATGATCGTCGCAGAATAGGGAGTCAGTCGATCGTTTTTATCTCTAATTATTTGCTCAACACTATAAGAAAAACTTGGCTTTCTTTTGACGGCGTGCGTGAACTGGTGGCCTCAATTATTTTTCGTGAGCTAAGAAAACAGTTTCATGCTTCATAGGCAAAAGAGTTGGCTGACAGGACACATGGCCAGTACTACCGACTGATAGTTATGACATTTCAGAGGGTCTGGTTCTGTTCAACATGTTTAAGATAAACTATGTGAGGAAAGCGCTGATCATTGGCTGTCTGATGCAAGCTTTCCAGCAGTTGTCTGGCATCAACACTTTGATGTGCGTGCGTTTAGCATTTTTCTGCCACAGACAGTAACTATTTGATTTTCATTCAGGTACTACACCGGCACAATCATAACAATGGGAGGTGTTCACGATCCGAGTGTGGCTATATGGATGAGTTGCGCTGTGACAGGCGTTAATTTCGTCTGCACTGTGATTCCGATGGTTCTCGTAGAACGAATGGGAAGACGCAAACTGCTGCTGGGAAGCCAAGTGGGTACGCGTGCCCATTCTGATAGGACTCGTTCTAACCAATAGAAGTGCAGGTGTCATTTTGAGTTTGGCTATTCTCGGAGTGGGATTCTTACTAATTCACAATTCGTCGGTGACAGTCAAGTATAAACTGGAACCGTCCGCATTCGCAAATCTCCCGCAAAAACAGCAGGATGCGATCAGAAAGTGCTCCCAGTTAGAGTGAGTGTGATTGAGACGAATTTGTTAGGAAGACGGTTGTAAATAATTTAGAAACTGCGACTCCTGCGTTACGCCGGAAACGTGTGGCTTTTGCTTTCGAAAATCGGATCATAAAAACAACTCCGATGGTCCCTACGGCATGTGTCTGCCTAGCGAGTCCGGTGAAGAGGACCATTCGTGGGGCGTTGGCCAATGTCAGTACTCCAATGTTAACGGCTCGTCCAGTCAGTTTACGTGGGCCAGTAACTGGTGCTACTCACAGTTCAGCTGGATTCCCATTGTGGGCATGATCTGCTACCTTTGTTCCTTCTCGACTGGTCGGTTTCCTTTTTAGATAGATATGTACCGTACGTACCAGTAGTACACATTGTAGGTATGGCACCCATTCCTTGGGTGATGAATTCAGAGATTTACCCAAGTTGGGCACGCAGTACAGGTGCTGCTCTTGCCACCTTCTGCAATTGGGCTTTCAATCTGATCATTTCTCAGACCTTTCTACAACTCACTGAAGTTCTTATGAAATACGGTGAGTACAGAAACATTCAACTATTCGAAACTGAGAACTCAGGGTCAGATAAAAGAGCGTTTCTACTTCAGGAGCGTTCTTTCTGTACCTCGGTATCACGCTGTTTTCCTTGGTTCTCTTCTTCATCATTGTGCCGGAGACAAAAGGCCTACAAATTGAAGAGGTGCAACTGTTGTTTATGACCCAGAAACAGCGGGACCGCACTCTCAGCATGAAAAGGTTTAATCTAGCTAGCTACGACTACACAAGCTACAGCTATTTGTGTTTAGGGGGTTGGAATTACTAGAAGCAACAGCCAGAAATGGTAGTCGCAAGTCATCGCGCAGCAGTGACCAAAAATTCTAGATTGAACAGAGCTTGTCTGTTCCACTTCCACTGAAATATGTACATATCTGTATGTACCTTTTAGTCATACCGAATCTTTTCTGTCCGGCCAAGTAAACGTAAATGAAGGACACAGAAGACGTACAGTACGTAGGTGCAGGTTATGCGAAAGCGGTGTTAATAGCTATAGCAGGTAATTTTTAGAGTAGCACTTGTTTAACATAATAATTGCAACGAACGAGTCGGTGTAGGTGGGAGAAGTGATTTGGAGTGTGTATCGAGCAGAACGGTCAGTGTTAATGGTGCGTAGGGCGAGCGGCGGCGGCGGCGGAGCAGGCAAATGAGCCTTTTCCTGTGGTGGCAAGCCGATACTGAAACTGGAAGATATTAGAGCACTTAAAGCTACCGATTATCGCTAACTTTTGCCTACTTGAGAGATAATTATTGGCACGCCCGGTCGGCACCGGTCCGTTTCCGCCATTTCTATGGAAATTTTTCCGATTGTATGAACTAGCGGGCGCAGCGAAATGATGACGAATTGTGCAAAGCGACCGGTCGCAGGAAACCGATTCCACTTGGCCTCCCGTTCTCTCTAGCCAACACCGTAGACCATGGGTGAACTACTGCCCGAAGAGATTCAACTGAATGGTACGGCGCCCTCTCCCACCCACCTCCTGCTGCTGCACTGCCCCTTTTAGCCAAAATCATGTCCGACAAGGAGTCGTCAGACGACGACGAGAAACCTTCGGACGGCTTGCTCAGAGTTCCAGACCGCGACCCCGACGCAGTCAGCTTGGTCTCCATCACCGAAAGAACGACGCCCGACCGCGAGACCTGGGGCAAAAAGATTGACTTTCTTCTGTCTGTCATTGGCTTTGCAGGTACACAACCACCACTGCACACTGTACGTTGCAATGCAAACTGCTTTCAGTTGATTTGGCTAACGTCTGGCGATTTCCCTACCTGTGCTTCAGAAACGGCGGAGGTACTACGTTCTTTTCATACAGTCGTTTGTTGCTGGCACATCTCGCCTTTAGAATAAGCTTAGTGCCTTTGAGAGCGCGTTGGTTTCTAAGCCGCGCTATAAACTTGACCAACCAGAAAAGCCATTGCAAGGTGGCTGCAATTGTGTTCTACGGAGAGAAATTATAATACGCACTATTACGTAGCTGATAGAGCTGCGCCTCCGTGCTAGTCTGCGTACTACCGTTGTAGCTATGTGCGTACGTACCTGTACGTACCAAGAATCAATACAAAAATTCATACATATATTAGGGGGTTTGGGGGTTACCACCTAGCTGGAAAGGCCAAACCCCCTCACCACTCCCCAACCCAAAAATACAAGTACTAGTAGTGGCTCCAGTACTAACAAACAGGCTCAGAAATCATTAATTTTTAGCCTAAAATTCGCTTGAAAAGCCTTTGGAACCGGATTTAGCGTCTCCACTGCTGATATTAAAGAGAAATCGGGTTTTTGGAAGCCCTTTTTGTCGTTTTTTGCTTGTTTTTAGCTTTAAAACGCTATTTGGCAGCTTAAAATAGCGGTTTTTAGCGTCCTTACAGAAAAAAATGTGTTAAAAACTGTATTTCCAGGCGTTTTGAAGCTTTTAGAAATTTTGGACCCACCCTCTGGACGAAACCCCCCTCAACCCCCACCTGAGGGAAACCCCCTACCCCCTCCCCGAGGTCGGCCCTGAGCTGTTACATGTATGCAAAAGTTAGATAAATTTCAGAATGTTTTAGGTGTATTTCTGATACCTTACGTAATGATGGTAATCCTGGCAGGGATTCCGCTCTTTTACATGGGTCAGTTGGATAGTCACCGTTGTTCGTTTCTCAATCTCTACGATTTAGAATTGGCTCTTGGTCAGTTTTACCGACAAGGCGCCATTACAACGTGGGGAAGGGTTTGTCCACTGTTCAAAGGTGCGTCAGTCCGTGCGTGCTCGCTTCGTAACGGGTCGTGTTCAGGAATCGGCTACTGCGTGGTGTTGATCGCGTTCTATACAGATTTCTTCTACAACGTAATCATCTCTTGGGCGCTGCACTTTCTCATCAACTCACTGACAACCTCCCGGCCGTGGCAAAGTTGCGATAACGAGTGGAACAGTCCCAGCTGCTACGAACCGAACATCTGGGCCACCAATGCGTCGGTGCCTACCTGCATCAACGTCAACAACTCGGACGCCGTCGGTCGCACTTCATCTGCCGAGGAATACTTCTAGTAGCCGAGTGCACCGGCGGCAACCGCCTTGAATGTGAACTGATTTCAGCAAACACTTCCTGGCCCTCCAAGAGCCGGGAAATCCAAACAAAACACTTATGCATTCGATCAGTGATCCTGGAATCATTCAGTGGCAAAACGCACTATGCCTCGCTGTTGTCTACATAATCTGCTACTTCAGTCTCTGGAAGGGCATCAAAATGTCAGGCAAAGTAAGTGTCTGGTTGACTTGTCTTGCTAAGCAGTTGTTGTTGTAACTTTTAGTCCTTTCGGACTAGGAGTAGTCAACTGCTATAGAGCAGGAAGAGACACAAGGTCCGGCAGCCTCCTTAAGAACAACCCTCCCCTTTTGCTGTCGGTGTGTACAAGACAGCGCCGGTTTGATTCCCATTTATCTACTTGGCCTGGGATGGGCTTTGTGTCGACTTACTTCCCATCGCCTCGACAGGTTTACAGGCGACAGGAGTAGCGTGCCCAGCACTTTTAACAGGGAAGGTGCGTTTCTAAAAACAACAGAGCGAGAAGATTTTGAAGAACTGTCCATATTCAAAAGCTTTTTATGATTTTTTCTGCCTACCTCTCCCGGAAAGGGCTTGGATATTACTGTTACCCAGTGTAATGGGGCTTGTTTAGGTGGTCTGGTTTACGGCTGTCTTCCCGTACATTGTGCTGTTCATTTTGCTAATACGAGGAGTGACCTTACCCGGTGCTATAGATGGCATTACTTACTACCTGTCTCCCAACTGGGAACCGCTGAAAAACGGCACAGTGAGTAATAAAATGCAGCTCTATTGGACATACAGTACTTAGTACGTATGCCTTGCTGACAGATCTGGATAGATGCTGCCACGCAAGTTTTTTTCTCGTTGGGTCCCGGATTCGGCGTGTTGCTGGCCTTCGCCAGCTACAATCCATTCCACAACAACGTTTACCAGTAATAGTGCATTCTGCTGCCCAGCAAAAGTCCAGTGTCCGACTGATTTCAGAGACGCACTGGTGACCAGTGTGATCAACTGTGCTACCAGTTTCCTCTCCGGATTCGTCATTTTCTCTGTGCTCGGCTACATGTCCTGCAAGTCCGGAAAGCCGATAGAAGACGTGGCACAGGAAGGTGCTTCCTGGCTCAGTCGTACGTAAAGTACCAACTGCACTTGTAGGAACGGGCCTCGTCTTTATCGTCTACCCAGAAGCACTGTCCACCATGCCAGGGTCGACCGTTTTCTCAGTCATATTTTTCCTCATGCTACTTACACTCGGACTGGACAGCTCGGTCTGTTCTGCACCATAGCAGTGCTCCTCTCTACATTTATTTGCAGTTCGGGGGCTCAGAGGCCATCATAACTGCCTTAAGCGACGAGTTCCCCATTCTCCGAAGGCACCGAGAGATTTTCGTAGCAGCTCTATTTAGTCTGTACATGCTGATCGGTCTGCTCATGTGCACACAGGTAGCCAGCCTCTGCAGTAGGTGCACCGAGCTATACGCAGATTGCAGGGAGGAATTCTGTTTGTCGAGTGGATTGGGTTCTACGGCGCGTCTTGGGGCCTCCTCATAGCCGTTTTCTGTGAATCGGTGGTGATTTCCTGGATATACGGTAGGCACTCTGTCTCTATGGTGCTTCTGCAGACAGACCTGACTTTGCAGGGCTACGAAGATTTGTGCGCGACATCAAGGAGATGCTAGGCTTCGAACCTGGCTGGTACTGGCGCTTCTGCTGGGCTGTGATCGGACCGGTGTTCTTGATTGTAAGACACTTGCACATACAGATCGGCTAAGAGCATGTAGCGTGTTGGTTTGAGTACAATCTGGTGAAGGGCTTTCTGGACTACAAGCCGCTGGAAGCTCAAGGCTACGAATACGAGCCGTGGATGAACTTTCTGGGTTGGGTGTTGGCTCTCTCGTCAGCGTCGGCCATACCAATCGTAGGCGTTTACCAGTTCCTAATAGCGCCCGGAAACACGCTGGCCCAGGTTTCCAGCCGTTCCATCAACTGTCACTTGCAATCTCTGGTGCGATTTATAGAAATTCAAACACGTAATCACTCCCTGGAAAGACAAACTGGTGGTTCAGCAGTTCCAGACGGTGCCTGCCTCCGCCTACACCGACGATACCACACGCATGGACGTCATTCTCTAGTCCGACCTGCACCTCTAATTGTCTATATCTACTTCAGATTTAGAATGAATCTATTTATTAGGTAAGTTAGGTGAACTAGATTTAAATAAAAACAGCCTTGTACGTATGGTGTTAGTTAGTGCTGTACCACATTACGTATGCATAAAATCAAGTACATACACACCGTTGCGCCAAAAGCAGCACAACTTAAATTTTAGCAAAGATTACCGGGAAATGATATCAATTACTCGCTAACGTTTCCTTTGACGCTCGACAGCACCGAAGCAGTTGCACACTCGGACTCGGCATCAGGCTGCTCTACCGCAACGCTGTCTACTTGATCGAATAGCTGCTAAAAGCAAGGCTATAAATCACATAATCATAAACAGCTAATACAGCATACAGGGGCAGCATGTTTAGCATCCTCCGTCGTAGCTGATGTGCACGCAGACTGGTCGCTCTTTCGCTTCCTGCCACCTTTACTTGGCTGAGGCCGTCGCGGTCTTGCAGAGATCCGTCGTTCTCGGTTGGCGCACTGTTCGAAAATTAGCGAGTAAATCTCTCTCACAGTTGGGTTGGAGTCCGAGGCCAATTTATTTTTCAAATCTTCTGTGAACTCGTGACACAAGCCCGTCAACTCTTTCACTACTGCATTGTTCTTTGGCTCGTCCAGCGTATCCTATAAAGTGCGTCAATAATCTACAATCTAACTGAACTCCAACTACTATTCATCAAAGAATAGGCATAAACGCCTTCCAACCAATGTAACAATACAACATGTAACCAGAGGCGCTCTGGGCGTTCATATCATACAGTACATGGGCCGGAGTGACAAACCCCCGACCGAGCTGGCCGATATCACCCCCGTCGGTTCGAGCCTTGTTTAGAAAAGAAGACCAGAAACCGCATAATACAGTCTGGCACTTAACGCCATTTATGGTACCGACACCATATACTGTACAGCATGGTGTCGATACCGTAAACTTTAACACGTAAACTACCCCGAATTTTGGCACCTAGTACGTACTGTAGGGACCGGCAACGGCGGCCAATTTTGCGCCGCTCCGCGTGCCTAATTTTCTTCGCACGTTTTCACCACACTGGTGTCGCGGGGATCAAAATCATGTTTTTTTAAAAAATGCGGCTAGAAAAGCGTGTTCTTTTTGTATGGTTTTTTGTAGAGTGCGAACAATACCTAGAAAACCCAATGCCCCAATACCCAATACCCAATACCAATACCTGAGACCCCCAATACCCCAATACCCAATACCCAATACCCAATACTTGTGTAGCTGGGCCAAAAATTGCATTTCACTGGATAGGTACATTCCAGTTGTGTACAAAAGATTTTTGGCACTGCGATTAAAATTTTTAAGAGGCTTGGTTGGGCCGCTGCCCAAGCAGGGCGAGAAAATTTTGAGATATTAGCCTTTCAGAAAGCATTTAGAAGCCATTTTGGGCGTAAAATTAGCAGAAATTATCAGTTTTGGTACTTAATACCTCGTAATTCAGTCGTGTTTGTTACTACCGGCGAATTTTTTCCTACAATGTACATGTAACTCTGCCGGAAATTGTGTGCACCACCACAATAGCCATGCGTACGGTACCGGTACATTTTTATTTTGATAAGAACAGAGAAATTAATTACTGGTGTAACGCTTAGAAAAGCGTACACTTTAGGAAATTCTACTAACGTTTAGTTGATTAGGCCGTCCATAAACGACGTCGTTCCAGAGGGGGGAGGGGGTCGGCTGAAATGCGACGATAGACGACACACCAGGAGACGGAGGGGTTAGCGAAAAACGACGTCACTTTTTTCAGAATTTTAGGGAACTTTGATTGTATTATTTTCAATTTAATTATATTCTGTCAAATTTTTCTACATACAGAAAAGCTTTCCAGAGTGGTTGTAGCGATCTATTCAATTGATTGTACAGTATGGTAACAAGAAAACATGACAGTACTGTATGTACTGTACTTTTATCGGGGCGGGGGTAAACCGAAAACAATGTCGCCTCGCCTTATGGGGAGGGGGTCCCGAAGAAACGACGCAAGGCGATTGTGGGGGGAAAGGGGCCCCGAAAAATCGGAATTTTGGATGGATGGCTCCTTAACGCGAAAACAGCTTCCTAAACCGACTCATCGATAAACTTTTTCGATTTTTTCAGATCAATTTTTCAGGTCAACATCAATTTTTTTCTATTTTTACCTGTCCCAATTAGTATTGGGTATTGGGGGGTAAAAACCCCAATACCCAATACCCAATACCCAATACCTGGAAAACACCCCAATACACCCAATACCCAATACCCAATACCCAATACCAGTTCGCACTCTAGTTTTTTGTTTTGATTATTTTAACATAACTATTCACCCAAATCACCTTGCTATACGCTAAGCTGCGGTTGTTTTCGGCTAAAATAAGCGGAAAAACAGCGTCAGTGTAAAAAAAAGTTTATGATCTCAAAAGGTGCGCCCGACGGTATTAAAGAGGCATTGATCATCTTTCGTTTGAGCCATTTTTTTTCGGCATCGATGCAGCCAAAGATCCCGGAAATGAGATTGAAATTTTACATGGTTAAGCATAGGCAGAATCGGTATTTTTTCAGAAAACGAAAGTTTGCTCTTAAACAAAGAACAAATAAAAAAGGTGCGCCCGCTTAAATTTTAGTTTAGGTGTTGCTCTTACTAAAATCACTCAGATTTGGCGTCCTAGGTTCGTAAAAGATCCCGGAAATTAGGTTAAAGTTGATGAGGTCGTTAAAATTAGAGGGTATCGAATACGAACGTATTGGGGATCCTGAGCAGCCCAAAGCCAATGGTTTATATTTTGCTTCTTGACAATCCTTTAGTAGTTTTGCGTCTCTGCTAATCAATATAAGGTGAATCCTGCTCAGGCTTAACGTGTGTAGTCAATAAATATGGTACAAAATCGGAAAAACCTGTAATCGCCTATTCGAGCTAACTTCATATAATTCGTTTTCATTTATATGTCAGTGGAATTCCTTCAAATTTTCAGCGATTATTCATAAGTGTTAAAGATATTTTTTGCCCAAATTTGAGCTGCATATTCCAACGCAAACAGGCACGGAAGGTAATCCAGTAACGAACGAAAGTCGGATAGGGTTAGGTGTAGCTGGGGGGGGGAATCAGGGAAGGTCAGAAATGGACTAGATATTAATTAATTAACTTTCTATGACTATACAACTCCGGAACGTGCGCTATACTGATGCATACCCCTAGGGGTATTTTTATATTTGGAAAACAAGCCCTCAGGAGCGTGTCCTGTACTGATGCATACCCCTAGGGCATACATGGGCCGGGAGGGTAAGGGGGGTATACCCCTCCCCCTCGACCGGCCATCCCCCCTCGGCCGGCCATACCCCTCCCTCCCCCACCCACCCCCCTCCTGGAGGGAGGAAATTTTCGCTTATTTAAGGCAAAATAGGCGTTTTTTGGCCTTTTTTCAGGGGACCCCCACCCGAGGTTTCCAACCCCCCTACCCCCCTCCGGATTTTTCCGGCCCATTTATGCCTAGGGGTATTTTTATATTTGGAAAACAGGCACTCCGGAGCATGCCTATACTGATGCGTCCCTCCAGGGCAGACATGGGCTAGCATTTCGGCTGATGGGGGGTAGAATTTTCAATTCCTGATGGGGGGCTGATGGGGGGTAGGAGCGCCTGATGGGGGGCTGAGGGGGTGGTAAGCCAAAAAGTCCGATTTTTGGCGAAAATCAGGGTTTTTTGGCTTATTTTTCATTAAAATAAGTTAAAATTAGCTATTCTGAGCTCATTTACGCCTATTCCAGGCATATTTTTATCATAATTTTCTATACAAAATTCTTCCCAAAAATTCCTGATGGGGGGTAGCGGCCGGCTGATGGGGGTAGATCAGAGCCTGATGGGGGGCCACACCCCCCTCAGCCCCCCCCCTTTGCCCATGTCTGCTCCAGGGGTATTTTTATATTTGGAAAACAGGCATACATGGGCCGGAAAAATCCGGAGGGGGGTATAGGGGGTCCAAAAAAGGCCAAAAACGCCTATTTTGCCTTAAAATAGCGAAAATTTTCTCCGTCTGGGAGGGGGGTGTGGAGGGGGTATGGCCGGCCGATGGGGGTATCGGCCGGCGAGGAGTATACCCCACACCCCCGGCCCATGTATGAAAACAGGCCCTCCGGAGCCTGCCTATACTGATGCGCCTCTAGGGGTACTTATATATTTGGCAAAACAGGCCCCCGGGGGTTGCACTATGTTGATGTAGTGATCATTAGACTCGCCAGGCGAAAGGCTTTCAAATGATATACAACACGACCATTTTGAGCGATTTTGGAATGTTTCCAAAAATAATCGATAATCGATATTTATCAATAAATCATGTTAATTTATAATTAATTATGATTAAAGACATTAATTTTTGTTTGGGATCGGTTCCTGATTCCCCCGCGCTACACCTGATCCGGAATTTCTCACCAAAGTACAAATCGGAGGAAGTAGGGGGGCCAATCCGGGGGGTCTGGAATATTTCGGGTGGGGGGCAGACCACCTGTTACATGTATTGTAGCAGCTCATTCTTGTCTGAAACTGTAAGTGTCGTGTCTGAAACTGTAAAAGAATTGTGCCAGAAACATCGGAGAGGGAGAGTGGAAAAGATCGTTTTGATGGGGGTGCTCCCCTATCGGAGGGTTGGCCCAAGTCGGTGGGAGGGGAGCAGAACCCCAGCCCCGCTGTTACATATACAAATGTACCTGGAAAACACAGGAATACCAGTTCACACTCTACTATTCTATTCAGTTCTAGTTCGAGCTACCAAGGTGTTTGTTCGGTATATAAAGGTGGTAGACGCAGTCCTACAGTCTTGGTATATAAAAAATGTAAAAGAAAATCGCATTGCGATTAGAATGACACCGGTCCCATCAAAATCGGCGCAGGGGTTTACGAGTGACAGTCTGATAAAGTACATCGGTCATCGGTATGCACGCTGCGGTCAACTTTCTAGGAAGAAAAGGTGGCACGCTGGGTGACGCAGTTAAACGATCATAACTCGCTTATTATCCAACCAATTCCGTTCCGGTTTGTTTTGTTAGATTGCA
The DNA here is from genome assembly GCA_030248155.1 of Sabatieria punctata. Taxonomy (NCBI): domain Eukaryota; kingdom Metazoa; phylum Nematoda; class Chromadorea; order Araeolaimida; family Comesomatidae; genus Sabatieria; species Sabatieria punctata. The sequence goes on along the minus strand of JASANB010006097.1, from coordinate 72 downwards.
TAAATTGTGCTCTTTTCAATTATGAAGCCCAATTTCGCCTAGGAGCATTTTGAATTTTCGCGTGCCGGTCCC